>JZKD02S0248153.1:250019-265068 GCA_000966675.3 Picea glauca
ATGAAAGGAACCTAATGCATATATAAGAAGGTTATAACAATCAAATATGACACATACCATGATACCTCGGACCAATTACCTCATGGAACAAGAGTCCTCTCCGATGCAAGCCTAGACCGGTAGTGATGGAAACTGCTACTGCTGACAGGACAAATCTGATGAAGAAGAAGAGAGATGGGCCCTCCAGGGCCATGCTCCAGTCAATCCCACTCTCGGTACTCCATGTCTAGGACCATGTGGGCCTCGAGACATGATCTCCTAGTTATCCCTAGATATCGGGGATAACACATCATACAAAGATAGTTGATCACAAGTGTGTCAATGTTTTGGTTTAGGTTTTAGTCCTTTTTGAGTGAGATGACACTTGGGGATAATAATCATGAAGATGTCATGTTTGTTGGCATATCTGACACCAAAAATGTGTATTCTTATAATTAAGAACTTAATCCCATCTGAAATTTTCCTTCTATAGTATCATTTTATTCAGTAAACCCTTGCTAATATCGATCTCAACACATATTCATATGGATAGAGACCCAAATTAATCTACTAAAGATATATTTTTATGTGGTTTCCTAAAGTATTCTCAATAACTTCAATAACTAATAAATTTTGAAGGTGAAACAAAACAAACATCTTGGTAAGAAACATAGGGTCAAAATCTGGGAACCATGGGGTAACAAAAAGACACACTCTCCCCAAAACCAACGGCCCTCCTCAAAAAAATTATGATAATCAACAATTTTGTAGAACTCAACAATAAAGAAACCTTTAGAACATAGATATACTCAAAATGAATCATCTAGGTCAAACAAATCCATTGGTACAAGTAGGATATGGGAGTCCAAAATCCATTGCATTTGCAAATGACTGAAGATAATTTATAAGATGAGATCCTGGAGACCTCCAAACTTGGAACCTCTTCATATTTCTTCAGTATATATGCACTAGATTGTTTAGAATTTGGAGCAACTAAAGGATATGATTTTTTTTTGCCACATCCTTGAAAAAAATGAGATGTGAGGATGAGGTCACTCCATTCCCATCGCTCCTCTAAGAAGGTGAAAAACCAGTGTGAGAGATGCGTCTTTGCAATGTTGTATTCAGATAGTAGAGAGTAGTCATCTAGTTGTTTAAATTCAAACAAAAGTCATTGTTGCTCCACCGAGATCACTTGCAAGAGCTATAGTTTGTACTTTAGATCTACCGTATAATTATCAGCGTTCACCCACAAGTGTAAGGTTTCCCCTATGAGAGACTTGACCATGATTTGAGAGTTGGATAAATCATTAGAACCTTCTCAGATTAAGTCTTCCCCATCAACATTCTTGAAATCATGCATTTCATCAAACACTTTTCTTGTCAACATTTCGTCATACACTTTTCTTATAGATATTTAATCAAACAATTGGTAAGCATCCTTGTGATGAGAGAGAACACGGTACCAGACATGTCCTTAAAAGGATAAAGAGAAATGTCTCTGCTAAAAGGGATGATCCTACATAGTATAGAGAATCACAACTATCTCAATCACAATTTGGATAAAAAGCAATGAAGGGAAATATATAACCTTAGTTATATTCCATCCCTCTAATCATAGATTTTCATCCAACCTTGCAGTTTGTCATTATTAATCAATGGAAGATCCCAAGGCTTTTGCGCCAAGTGAAACTATTGCGAATCATAATTGACCATCCTTTCTTTACGTTGCATCATGAACAATTTATGTAAAAACAATCCTTCTTCTTTTCATAATTTTTTGTCAAAATTCCCACATAATCAACATTCCCACATGATCAATTCACTTGATCTAGAAAATTTTAATTCTATCATTACCAAAAAAAATAATAATTAATCAACCATGTTTAAGCTAAGTTTTCCTCTCTATTCCATGAAACTCAAACTCTTATCCAATCTAAAAATTTGCCTCAATAACAAAGTTATCATTTTAATCCTTTCTTTTTCATTTCAATCGAAACACTTCTTTTACAACATAATGATCAATTTCTTTACATAAAAATCATAGATCTGATAATAAGATGTCCACAAGTTCTGTCTTGTCATTACTTCACCGGTGGACCATTTCAACGTCGATATGATATGGTAGTGGTTTTTTTTGGTATTTGCATGGATTATATTTATGGGATTTTCTTACTAAATTCAAATGATTATTAATAATAATAAAAACTTCACATTATTATTTTGTACATGAATAACTTTAAAATATTTTTTTTATAAATATTACCACTTTGTTTATAAATATTAAAACAAATATTATCATGAAAAATATTAATGTTAATATTTATTTATTATTATTAGTTTTATTTATTTATTGAAATATTGATTTTTTTTAAAATAAAAAAGGGTGTTTTCTATTACTGTGTTGTTATAATACAAAAAATTCATATGTCAACATTCTATCACATGTTTTGTTAAGTTAGCGGAAACTAAAACAAGTGGTAGACTGTGATATTTTTAGTCAAAAGAACTATCCACCATCTGCTAAGTGGCAGATTTATGTTCTTACAAAACTGTTCTAGAAATCTAAGACAAAAAAAAAAAAAAAAATTGTAAATCTGCATCTTCCCAGTACAGAGAGTTGGGTAGGAATTGTACAAGGTACCCATTGCAAAGAACCAGAGATTAATCATTGGCACTTGGGGGTATGTCATCTGGAGTTCTGGTGAGAGGGTCGTCCCTGGGATGGAGAACGAAAGGCTTCGCACAAGTCGGGAAGCGTTGATTTACCGGTGCATTCGAGAATGCGTCATACAACATGTTGATCCATTGACTCATGAGGGTGTCCCAGTGGAGTTGGTCCGCCTTTTGGATCCTAAGGTCAAAGATGAGCTCTAGCTGCTCCGAGCTGAAGAAAGGTGGTGAAGCAGGGAAAAATTCAGGGATTGCAGTGAGCAGTGGAGGTGCCAAGACTGGGTGATCCTCTTGCGCGGTGCCCATGTCCACTGCCTTGACCGCCTCTGCCTCTTCCCCAATTTTGTTGTCGGTATCTTGGGTTGAAACATTTGAATCCATGTGGAGGAATTCCCCTGGGAATTCCTCCTCAACTATGCAGGTGGCACCTTCCATGGCATCTTGGGTGCTTGTGCTTGTTGTGTTGAGGCTGGGGAATTGCAAATCGTCTGGTACTGTGAAGAGGAGGAATTTTGGAGGAACTTGGATGGGTTCCTCTGGAATCACCTCCTCGACATAAGTCATTGATGGAGTTCTTGGCTTCTCCAAGCACTGAGTTTGGGCTATGGAGAGGGCTCTTTCCAATTGTTGCATTCGTCTCTGTCGGGCAGCATAGTTGTACCATGTTGGTCCACGTGTCGACTTTCTCCTCTCCCTCGGCATGGCTAGGCCAAGAGGTCTGAGAATTCGTTGAGTGACTGCGAGGAAAACCCACTATTCATTGGTCCCATACTCAGAGCATGTAGGGTGGTGGAGCGCGAAAGAGAAGTAGTGCCAACCCAAGCCAAGCGGGAGAGATAACCCCTGGGCCGACATGACCCCTGTACTCACTCGAGCTCTGCAAGTAATCCTTGGTGTCGTCATTATCCTAACTCGAGGGAGTTGTCCTTTCGTTCTCCGCAGGCAGTAATGATCACCCTTCATTCAAAATTGAGGTGAAGGACGACAACCTGTCATATTTATGGCTTAAATCTTGGACGAGCTTGAAATATTGATATTAATAAGTTCTATTTTTTCAAATCTTACATTTATTACATAGTTATAGTATATTATATCATATTTATTATTATACATATGTATTTTCACGACATGTCTTAAAGAGAAAGTGGGAGATTATGGAAAAATATTAATATTTATTTATTAATTATTTGTTTTATTTATTTATTGAAATATTGATGTTAACACGTTATGTTATTTCAAATCTTACATTTATTTCATAGTTATAGTATATTATATCATGTTGTTTATTATATATATATATATTCAACATGTTTTAAAGGTCCCATGGGATAGCACAATTGGTTAAGACATGCGCACACTCTTCCAGTTTGGGGAGAGGTCATGAGTTCGAAACCTGTGTCCCTTGGGGCTGGGAAGCTTTATCACTCCCATACCAACCACTATGTGGGGAAGTATCTGGGGTGGGTTTCCAGCGCGGAATCTCCAACATGGAAAAAAAAACATGTTTTAAAGAGGGAGTGAGAGATTGAGTCGCAATTATTTAACAATTTATTCATATTTATTTATATAGTATATTATGTTTTAAAGAGAGTGGCATATTGAGTCACACTTATTTAACAATTTAGTATTTATTCATATAGTATATTATTGATTTAATTATTTATTATGTAATTATACAACACATTTTGTAGAGAAGGAGAGGGAGGTTTAGCATATATACATATTCATCTCAGAGTTAATCAATAATTATGTTAGTAGGAGGATTTTTATTTTTATGGACATTCTTATTGATATAAGGATCATAGTATTTAGGTAACAACCCTCACATATTATACTTCATGATCAATGTGAAATACCATACAAGATTAAAGAAGACTTTAAAATTATAAAAAACTATTTCAAAGACCTAAACACATACATAAGCATACACATATAACACAATTTTATTGTTTATAATAATAATAATGTAATATTAAAATCATGATCAAGTCAAACACCAAATTAGTGTATGAGACCTCCTTGTTTGTGGGATAAGAAATTATTGAGATATACATGCTCTACCCCTTTTGAATTTGAACTGAAAAAATTAGTAAACACATATTCATTACACTACTAATTAACCATCCATCATATTAATAAGAAAATTAACAATATAATAATAATAATAACCCATTTTTAAAGTCACCGCCAAGCCAGACACCAAATTGGTGTATGAAACCCCTAGTGAAGCCTACGAAGATATACATACCCTACCCCCTCTGGATTTGAACTTGTGAGCTCTTAAAAAAAACACAATACAATCCACAAATTAAAAATAATAATCTTATTTAAATATAAAAATTACGATGAATATAAATTGTGAAACATCTAACAAATATAGAAATACTAACATAATTACATAAAACACGGCATGCCAAAGTGGTTGGTTAGTGTATAAGAGTGATGCTAATCAAAGTCTTTGTTCACACCGTGGCAAGGAAGTGGAAACCATTGCAACTCTCTCATCTTTTCGTGATGAGTTGTGGATGTTGAGACTCGAACCCATGACCATCTTTGAGGAGGTTTGCACTTATGTGCTTTTGGAAGCTCATGATGGTTTTGATCAGGAAACTATTAAACAAAATGTTGAATGTATGAGTAGACTTGCAAAGATTTTGGTGACAAAGGGGGTCTTTTCATATATGTGATTAGGGTGGATGTTGATATAACACTCTATGCCACGTCACCACGATTAACTAATTCATAAATAAATAAAAATTAGATTCGAAGTCCCATTTTGTACCATGTTCAAATGTTCCATGATGTTGTTCCTATTTCCTACAAATTCCATGTTTTCTTTGTTGTTTTGAAAATTAATCTTCCATATAATAATAATAATAATAATCTATTTTTAAGGTCACAGCCAAGACAACACACCAAATTGGTGTATGAGACCCCCTTGTTTGTGGGACAAGGGACCCCCCTTCGCCCATTGATTTGACTGGTAAAGTCTACGAAGGTATACATACCCTACCCCCTCTGGATTTGAACCTGTGACCTCTTAAGAGGAAACAAATGTTCTTAACCATTAGGCCCACTCAGGTTGTATTCAAATCCACATCGTACATATTGCATAATGAAGAAATTGTTAATTAACGTTAACAAGTAATAATAGTAATTTTAATAAAATCTAGTTATTGTTTAAGATTTTTAATTTAATATTTTTATTAATATCCTTTATATATATATATATATATATATATATATATATATATATATATATTGTATATTTAAATTTATCGAAATAATGAATTTAGATAATTTTGTAAATTTCCTCAAAACAAGTTGTATATTTACACTTATTGATATAATAAATTTAAATAAMTTTGTAAATTTATCAAGTCACACTTAAATTTAGGTAGGTTGAGAGTTAAGGGGATTTATCTATACTAGGTGAAAGGTTGTGGGAGATCACAATAGCTTTATCTTTTTTATTAATATATTTTTATGTTTATTTATAAAGGAGGTTAAAATTGCGAAAAATAAAGTTAATATATTGTAGGTATTGAGGGATACGACGTGTTAGGGGGTTTATAGGCATTGAGAGATATAAAATAAGGTATTTAATAAAAAAATATTTTTTATTGAAAATATGTATTGAAATTTGGAAAGAAGTTAAACAAGAAGATTTCGAAAAATATTTATAAATATTTAATAAAATTAAAAATAATTTTTAATATCCCATAAACACACATACTATATCACAAATTCACTAAATAAAAATAATCACATGTAAAATATAAAATACAAACATACACATACATTCTAATAAAGTTATTCTAATAAATAACTTTGATATTAAGTAACTTTTTATATATATATATATAGTTTCATTAGGGTGGAACTTTGTTTATACAGAACATTGTGTAAATATGTATACTTGACAAATATAATTTAAGGAAAGTTCTACTCAACGTATGGTCAAAATTCTATAGTTGTGATAGGACTTGAACACATGTCAAAGAGGCTTATTTAAAATGCATAAAAGTTATTTGATACACTCCTTACAAATTAATTAATAGAAAATATTAATATTGAAATAAGAATATCTAAAAGGGAGAATTTAATTTTAGATAGAAATGAAATTAAAAACTAAGATTAGAGTAGATGAGTTATATGAATGTCATTAATAAGATAAAAGTAAAAACTTCAGTTTATTGGGAATAAAAATAGATTTTATTTAAGGTTGAGAAATTATAATATAAGAATATATAAAATATCAATTAACTTATTGATAAATTGATGAGAGAGGGGTCTAGAAAACTAATAATATAAATGTAATAATATAAATTAAAGAAAAAGAGAAAGGATGAAGATGTCGGTAGCAATGGAGAGTGAGATAGATTATAGCAGCGAGGTAGGTTAAGTTGTAGGGTTTTGAGATTGGGGTTTAAGTTCAAAAATGGCGATGAAAGGGATGAGATTACCAGGAATGCCAAAGTCCTCGGGGTAATTCTGAGACAAAAGTCAGCAAAACCAACTAACATTCAAGGACACGATGTTGGGGAAAGCAAAATAGCGACCATAAGGCACTGAAATGGGGGGCATAGGTAAGGACGACAAGGACAGGCCCACGGAGCAGCAAAGTTCTGGATCTGACAGAATCAGGGTGAACGATTGTCATGCATGCACATCGGAAACTCCAAGGTATGAATTGACCTCATCTAATATTGCCAACTATATAAAAAATATGAAGGACCATGCTTTAATAGGAAAATTCATGGGCATATGGCCATTCGAAAAATCCCTCATTGGGTGGGTGAGTTCTAGATGGAAAATAAAAGGACAAATCGATTTAAAGCTAGGATCTAAAGGTTTATTTACAACCATGTTTTCCAATCCTGTATACAGAAAAAAGTGTTTAATGAAGGGCCTTTTTTTTACAATTCAGTCGGTCTTCACCTTCACTACTGGATGAAAAGGTTCGCCCCAAAGAAGGAAGATTTCATGGCAACTCCAATCTGGGTCAGGATTTACTCTTTACCACAAGAATTATGGGAGATGGAAACACTGGAAGGCATAGGGAATACCCTGGGATCCTTCATCAAAATATCAGAGATCACAAAAGGTGCCAAATACACCTTATATGCAAGGATTTGTGTTTATATGAACGTAGTAGGAGCCCTCCCAGATGAGGTAACAATAGCATATCATGACAATGAATGGACCCAGACGATGGAATTTGAACACATCCCCTTTAGATGTAGGAAATTCCATGCTAATGGAAACCTATATCGTGACTATCCGTTGAACATAAAACAAAATGACGCCAAGCAACCAAAGGATACATATGCAGAAGGCTTTACAAAATTCCAAGGTAAGCATAGGGGAGCGAGAAGGAAGGGCACCCAAACAATCAAGGAGGGAGGACCTGACAAAAATAAATTCCAAGTCTTGATGGAGATCACCCCCGAGAGAAAAGACCAGACCAAAGAAGAACCAAAGAAGCAAGAAACCATCAAAAGGATTACCCCTATAGACTCAGATCCACAAAAAATACTACGGAAAAAAAAAGAAACACCAGGGTACTAGGGAAAACCTCTAGAGACAGAAGGAAGTGAATTGGAAAGGCAAACTCAGGAGATCCAAACCACGGACAACCAATAGGCAGGAGGATACAAGATAGATATGGAACAGATTGAAGAGCAACCAAAGCTCTGAAAGCAAGACCCCAGACAACCGAAAGTAAAGGCTGAAAATCCAGAGAAGAAGTTGTATATGCATGAGATCACACGGGACAATAGGGGGATGGAATTAGTCCTGGGGATATTATCTAGCTCCTCAAGTATTTTTGGAGTTAAAATCAAAACCCTGAAGATCCTCAAGAAATCATCTAATGAGGAAGAAAGAAGGGGCAGAAAACCATATAGTCAGGTGACAGAAGAAACAGGAGCCCACCTAGTGGATTCAGGTCAAGCAGTAGGCCTCCCAGAAAGGTACTTGAAAACCCAAAATAAGTGATATCATGAAGAAAATATCCTAGAATGTGTGTGGTCTAAATGCCCAGTCCAAACAAAAAAATATTGAAAAAAGGATAACTCAAGAGAAGGTTGAGATAATAATGATTCAAGAAACAAAGTGTGATAGAGAAACTATGGGAAAGATCGCAAAAAATATTTGGAAAGGGTGCAAGGTAGAAGAGATAGATTCAAAAGGGGCTTCAGGCGGCCTGGAAATCCCTTGGGACCCAAGGAAATGGAAGTTGGACCTATTTTTTCTCTTCCCAAGGATCCTCACTATGAGCTTTGTGGGGATAGGATATTAGTCTTAAGGCTTGATCTCGAATGCATATGGACCTCAGACTTCGCCTATTAAGAGAGATTTTCTTGAGTCTCTGAACCACTTTGGGACCACCTTCAACGATCAACATTGGGTTATTGGGGGAGACTTCAATATGATCACTGTCCTCTGGGAAAAAAAGGGAGGAACCAGGCATCTTGAGGGAGAGAGCAAATCCTTCCGAGATTGGATAGAGAACAATAGGCTCATAGATATCCATACCAGTAATGGCCCCTTAACATGGACTAACAAGAGAAGGATGGAAAATAACATTGTTGTTCATCTAGACATATTTATAACCTATGAATCCCTCTTCTGAGTACAACAAGTTATAGTAACATAAGTCCTCCCTTTCTATGGATTGGATCACTGGCCGATCAGCCTCACTTAGGAGGAAAATTTAGTTTCGTGCCCCAGGCCCCTCTACTTGGAAAAATTATGGATGGATCACCAGGATTTCATGAAGAACATCAAAACCTAGTGGGGAGAGATTCCAAACCTATATCGCACAAAAATGTACCAATTCCAACAAAGGTTAAAATACATCAAGATCTAACTCAATAAATGGAACAAGGAAGTGTTTGGGAATATCTTTGAGGAAAATAATCAGTTAGAGACTGTAACACACCCGACCCCTAGTTTCTCTTTTAAGGGGTGGGGTATCATTTTTCATTTTCCTTAACTATCCTTAACTATCTCGAATCCTAGATCCTATGTTTCTATCACGTCCTTCTCTCCCATCAATACCCAATCACTGCCTTCATGCTCAAAACCGAGCTCTGGGGTGGACTTAATATTCCTCTATAATATTAGCGGTAGAGGGATTTGACGCTTTAGTGCTTCGATGCTTCGGCACTTCAACGCTTTATGCCTCTTCGCTATCTTCGCATGAGACCACCTGAAATCCTGAACTTTCGAAGTCTCGTAAAATTGCCACGTGACTCCGACATTCGGGCCTTTTGGTCCCTTTTCAATACAATTCCCAAATCCTCTGGAGCCTTGAAGTCTCAGACTCCTGGAGTTCCGGTCACTCTACCAATCACTTTGGCTAAGCGACTCGTACCATGGATTAACAAGTGTAAGGGTAAGGGGATGACACGTGTCACGTTTCCATGGGTCTATAAGGTATGTGATACACAAAAATTTGAGTGACACGTGGCACATCCAACTTGGGTCCACATCACCTTGGGTGACGTCACTGCTTCACATCACTCTTGATTGACCGTTCGTTATGCCCTTCGATATCGCAGCCAAGTTTAGTCAACGTACCCCTTGGATCAATGGTCCTTGCTACTTCATAACTTTGGCATTTGGGGGTTTCATGATATAGACTTCTCCTTGCCCCCAAAGTAGGTCAGCGTCGGACTGACCACAACCTAGATCTAACGGTGAGAAAAGTCTCGAGGCGTCCTCGAATTGACGACTCTCATTACTTCGGGCTTCGAAGCTTATCAACACATCACACCTCAAATTCCCTAGAGGGCCCAGTCTCCGAACTAAAGGATGTGGCGCCACACGTCCCATGTATATTGACTGTTGAAAAGGATCTTGGAGGATCTGAGGATCGAAGATCCTCATTACTTTGTGAATTCAGGATTTGGGGTATTTAATGTTACAACATCCCTATTCTTCCGAAGTGGTCAACACCGGGATGAATTCATAGTAGATCCGACGACTAGGAGAGAAATCGAAGGATCCCCAAATCAATGGTCCTGGTCACTTCGCGACTCCAGCCTTCGGGGGTTTTGGCTTCACTGCCACTCCATTTTCCCGAAGCGGGACTTCGCCGAAGTACCATGTGTAGGTCCCTCCTCCTAAATGATCAGACGGTAGGCATGACTCCAAACGATCTTTCCCAAATATACGACTCTCCTTCACCTCATAACTTTGACATTCAGGGAGTTTGATGCTATAACATCTCCATTCTCCCGAAGTGGATCTTTGTCAAAGTCATCTCAGTGTAGATCCAAAGGCTGAAGGGACCCCCGAACATTCTTGATCAATGATTCATGCTTCTTCACAATGGGTATTTGGATCCCATTTTAAACGGTAAGATAGGTTCACCTAACCACTAGGGAAACCGTCCATTTCCAATCGACTTTCCGATAACCAAATCTCCCTGTTACCTTCGACCAATTTAAGACTAGTAAGGTCGACAATACTCTGAAGTCCCGGACTTTCAGAGCTCTGAATCCAGGAGGAATTAGCTCCCTTTGTCTTAGCCTAAGGTTCCTAGGTGTTGGTCATATGGGTCCTCCCAAACGGATCTCGTTCGCTCGTCTTCCAAACGAAAGGATCTCCCCTTTCAAGGCTTGAACTTCGCTATATTTCCTAAGATTTATCATGAAATGGTTAAGGACTTGGGCATGAAATCTCGGTCCCACAACAAGGATTCTGAAAGAGATATCTTCTTCAGATGGACAGGGTCAAAACGACATGATATATCCTATCTCGATCGTCCTACAAGCTTGTGTTCCTAGATGCCTCAAGGGATAATATGGGGCATACAGACTATCAATCATAAGTATAAGTTCACAAGGAGATAAATGCATACACATATCGTGACCTTTGCACATAGAAACCATTTATAGATACATATATATACCCATGCATTCATCCATTATTTCAGCTCAATACACAATGTTATCAAAACACTTATCAGAACTAGAAGACGTGATGTGATTGCTAAAAGGGGTGTCTGTTACCTCCCAACCATAGGCTCAGTCACTCCTAACGGATTTACAACTGGACACCCCCGAGCTAGACCACGATTCTTTGAGATTGAATCTTTTCTTTCGGCTCAATGAAAGTTAGGGACGAAGGTTACTCTCCTTCTCCCGACTCAGTAATAGATAGGGATGAAGATTACTCTCCTTCTCCCGACTCACTAATATATAGGGACAAAGGTTACTCCCCTCCTCCCACAAGATCTTGACATCGGGTTTTACTCTAACCAAGCAAGGAGGTATGCCTGAGTACTTCCTTAGTCACTCACCAACCTCGTTTATTAACTTGTATCATAATCCTACTAGCCACTTCCTGTGTTCAGAACACACTCATTCTTAGTTCTTCCTTGAGACCGAGAGATCAGTCTCTCTTCTCTGCAATCTTCGCAGGTCTTCCTCTAGCCACCATGCTTTCCTTTATTTCCTTCCTCAACAAGATTTTGTGTGGCCCAAATTCCTAGTCCGTGGTCAGGTCTGGAATCCTTTCAGATGGGTGCTCTGCCCCATCCCCTCATTAACTCTTGAGGAGGTCTTTCCACCTACCAACCTGATTGTAATTCATTCCCAGGTTAGAGGGTTCTTCTGATCCTGAGCAATTAAATCCAACAAATTAATGGTCTGGTGGAGGTTAACACAACCATTCCTGGTCCCCTTAACCATCTCTTTCATAGCATTTGTGGTCTCTCTTAGCACACCCCCCTTCCAACAATCATGCAACACTTATCCATTTTCTAGTAAATAACAAAATTTACATTCATTGACCTTTCATACAAAATTCCATCAAATCAAACATTCACACATATTAAGGTTTCCATATTCTCTTGGCCACTATAGTTATATTTACAAACTGGGGAAACAAGGGTGTTACAATCCCCTCCCCCTTAAAGGAACATCATCCTTGATGTTCTATCTGTGAATAACACATGTCATGTTATTTATCGTTCATTTGCTTCACAAATCCTGATCCTCTTCCTTGGTCAGGTCCTTTCCCAACCCTTAACCTTCGTCACCTTCCTTCAATAATTCTTGGAAAACAAGCACATCAATCATAGTTTCATGTGAAAACATTTTATTGTGCATAAAATTATGGAAAAATTTCATAACTTTCACAATATTCATCTGCGTAGTTTGTGGATTTGTATCCACATGGTTGTCTTATTATCCAGGCTCACTGTTTTTTTCCTAGACATACCCATTGTGTGCATGATGCCAATCAATAGTTTACAAGAACTATCAAAGTCTCCTATGTCTTGTATTACCACAACATAACATACAACATATTCCAGGCGATCATGACTTACCACGGGGTTCTCATGGCTTAGCAGTAGCCATTTTTCATGCTTTCCATCTTGACAGCCTTCATCTGTCCTTTCTGGACAAATATTTTCTTCTCATTTGTATCACAGGTATACAAAAATTCATGAAACATCATCATAAATTTTAAATTTCAGAATTTTATTGGAATCTGTCACCCATATATTTTCCAATTTCCTCATTTATTTTCCGATATGTTCTACCACGAACCAAGTCCACCAATTATGGGACTTTCCTTCCCATAGCAGTTTGTCTCAGCAAGCGAATTTTGGTCATCCTTATGGGCTTACAACATTTCCATATCCAAGACTCTTTCTACCTGCAATTCAGTCTTTACACAACCAAACAAAATGTTAGTTTCTCATGTGTGTGTGTGTGTGTGTGTGTGTGTGTGTGTATTCTTACCACATTTAAAAAGTCATTACAACCTTTCTTAACTTGTGCATTCCAACAGTTGCATCACATCTATATAAACATGAAAGGAAACATCATCCCTTACCTATGCATCATTTCAGCATACCAAACTTTTCAAAAAGTAATTTATATATCAATTGAATTTAACGAATGTGCCAACATTCATGGCCACATTCATACCCAATGCACCCTTGCATCGATTTCAGATTATCACTTTTTAGGTTAGGCACTCTCGCCAAGGTGTGTTGGAATTAAACCAACTTATTACCATATGGATTCTTTGTCCATATTATTATTTTAGTAGAACCATATTTTCTGCTCTGAATCAATCACAACCTTAAATCGTCACTCATGAAACTCAAGGTTTCACATGAATGCCTTTAAGCATTCCTTGATTGGTCAATGCATTCATGACATATTAGTTCATGAATTCTTCCAAGGATTACACACAATCTTTACTACTAGAGGTTCACACCTCCATCATTCAAGTTCTCCTTCCTGAATCATACCCTACTTGGGTATCCAAGGCATACAACTTCCTTTCAAAAGTTCATGCATAACATTAAGACAATGAAATATTTCAAAAGGGGTTCTTACCAAATCCCTTCATACCTTGTGCCACATAGGCATGAGCATTTTTATACCGGTTCTTGGCTGCTAGTACCCTATTTTTGATTTTTACCTCATCAACAGTGCTTTATGGGGAGTTTTATAGCCCTGTCAACAATCATTCAACCACAACCTTCTCATGGTCATCCTTTGCTTGAGGTTTCCCATCATTGGCTATTTTCTTCCTCAACAGCTCCAATCCCTTTCTATACATAGCATGCATCATCATAGTCACAATTACATTAGTTGTAATATTAAACCAAATGCATGTATCATAACATTCAAATCCATAAAACATCTTCAAAATGTCCTAGCATATCTTTATGCACTTCATCACATTATCCTCAAATGTTTCCATGAGTGCAACACAAATAGATCTCGATTGTTTCTATGGAAATACAACCCTCGTCACTATGGAGTCAAAACCTTTTACTTTCATCAGCGTACCATCTTTCTCATCCCAAAGAAAACATAATACTCAGCAATTAAAGAATTGAGGGCTCTCCCCTTCTTCCAATTCTTTCTACACCACTTGGGAATTTTCATCCCAGTTGAGTTATCTCTAAGGCCTCACTCCCTTTTCTTAATCATGGCTTCAACCAAGCCTATTCAGTCAAACATACTCATTTATTCATTTAATCATACTTAGGGGGTTTATTTTCCTTTTACCAACTATACTAGTTTCCACAACTTCTCTTTTAATCCTACGACTCTGTTACACAATGCAGGCTTCTTAGGGTGAGAAAAGTGTTCCTCCTTTTCTCCCCCTTTAGTTATGCAATCTACTTCTTATTGTGATCTTTCTGCTCTTTTCTTGAGCATCCTCAGTTAGGCTCATCCTAACTCTTAGGATACATCGACATGTTTTAATAGCAAATCCTTTTGTCCAAAATGAATCATGAACTTGTGTGTCTTGCATGTTACCATTCGTTTTTTCAGAATGGTCAAGATTCACTATTAGTCTTATATTCGTTACACGATGTTTTTCAAAATGTAATCCAAGATTCTTATATATA
>JZKD02S0248153.1:265217-281362 GCA_000966675.3 Picea glauca
TCGCTGCTTAATTCTTAGCAATCAATAGGGTTGTGACTTTGTTCTCCTGATAGATTCTTCACACAGTTCTTCCACAGTGAACTCCTTTAGCATGCAACTTCCTTAATGCATATCCATCACTATCTATGATGGCCTCAACCTCGAGTTAGCTTCAATTGTTTGCCAAATATTCCAGAAGGAATATGAACATGCATCTTTGTCATGCATCCAAATTATGTATCCATACATATTCTGGTTTTGTTAACTTACATCCATGATGTACTTAACCATATTCATAATCAAAAGCCTGTGTGTAGTTTCCATGGGTATATTTCACAGCCTACATACATCTCTACTTTAAAATTAGTCAACTAATGATTGTTCAAAATCATTCTCATGTGACCCTCAAAGGCAGAATCATTTGCCTCTTATCATGAAAACATAGCATCCTTGCTCGTCCACTCTTTCTTCTATTTATACTACTCTTTATTGAGGGAATGGATCACATTCCCCTTAATCTAGCATTCAAAGAAAAACCTTCATGACTCTTCAAAATGGAGTCAATCATGCATCCATGATATTCACTTAATCTTGGCGAGTGCAATTCTTGCCTTGCATATCACTCATCAAGGCAGCCATATTGTGCCTTTAGTATATATTTATCTTTACATCATGCATGTGCATCACTTGCACATTAATATCTTTCATACCTGATTAATATTAATATCAGTCTTCATGTCAAGAAGCCCCACATTGCATTAAATCCATGCACTCAAACACATACAAACCTAGCCAAACATTTATCATGCAAGCTCATTTCTTGCACCCTTTCCATGTCATACATGCACATGGAAATATCATACTTCCAGATCCTCCTCCAAGGATATTGTTTCCATCCTTATGACAAGCCTCATAGGAACACTCAACACTGAGCTTCCCTCTCAGTTGAGATCTTGCAGTCATTCACAAGATACCCATCTGGAAGTTTAACATACATAGTCATAACTATGTTTCCCTTTCTAAGCGATAACATCTAGCAAGAAAAACACACTTGCCTTAATTTCCATAGAACATTGCCCAACTTATAAATACAATATGGGAAATTAAAACCATGCCCAAGGTAACAAGACAACTAATTTGTCTTCCAACTGGTATTGATCAACATATCTCTCAATTAAGGAGATACTTTTCTAGATTCCCTTCACTAGGGTCCAAGTATATCTGTATGGATATCATCCACCACTGGATGTCAATATGACCCATTGAGCTTCTAGAAGTGCCCCATCACTTCCTTTACCACATTCAAGATCAACATTTAATCAACCATTTTACCTTAATTATAATAATTTTTTAATGTCTAATAACATTTGTACTATTCCCTTAAAGCCCAAATGCAATTTTGAGTTATGTTACTTACTAAGTATCCTAGTTCAGAAATCCAGAGTATCTTTAGGTCAAGATTAGTCTTGACCATTACACCTATAATTCTTCCTTCTACTCAGCAAAAGTCAGGGATGGAGGCCACTCTCCTCCTCCCACAAGAATTCTGGCAGATTAGTTTCCTATCCACCAAGCAAGGGAGGCTGCCATGATTGATCACTCAATCACTCTATATTTCTATAGCTCTGTTTATCGGCTTGATTAGAAAAAACCCTGCCCAACAATTCTTGTACACAAGAACAAAATTCGTTTCTTAGTTCCCTTCAAAACCCAAGAGTTGCACATGCTCTCCCTTTTCAGAGACTGGTCACCAAACTCGTTCCTTTGATCATGAGGGATTATACACATATACAAGGTTTAACCCTTCATTAAAGCAGTAGTTATTACTGCTACAGATCCTTTCCATTCGTTCACATCCAAGACTAGCTATTAGTGCCCATCAGCACAATCCCACTCCTGTAGGAACAACTATCATTTCCCAAAGAAATGATAGACTTCCTTTACCACAAACTAGCATGATTCAATCTCGTTGGGTAAAATTCCAACTCTATTTTAATCTACATCCTTCTACTCAAGAAATTTATGCAGAAAATTTATGTTTGGCAGTAATATTCTCCACAGGCTCATCTTAGCCTTGGTAACCAAATCTTATGACTATACAACAACACGTACAATTGCATAGTGAATTAAATTATTTATTTGGAAATTCCAAAATATCGATAAACAATAAAAGATCTCATTCCTCTCTTCAGTAGAGGTTTACTAAGCTTCTTAGGAATGGGGTAAGATAGGGTGTGACCCCTAGATTCTCTTTTAAGGGGTGGGGTATCATTTTTTGTTTTCCTTAGCTATCTCGAATCCTAGATCCTGGAGTTCTATCACGTCTTTCTCGTCCATCACTACCCAATCACTGCCTTCATTCTCAAAACCGAGCTATGGGATGGACTTACTCTTCCTCTATAATATTAGCGGTAGAGGGATTCGACACTTCGACGCTTCAGCACATCGACACTTTATGCCTCTTCTCTATCTTCGCATGAGACCACTCGAAATCCTGAACTTCCGAAGTCATGTAAACTTTCCACGTGACTCCGGCCTTCAGGCCTTTTGGTCCCTTTTCAATACTACTCCCAAATCCTCCAGAGCCCCGAAGTCCCGGACTCCCAGAGTTTCGGTCACTCTACCAATCACTTTGTCTAAGTGGCTCGTACCAGGGATTGACACATATAAGGGTCAGGGGATGACACATCTCACGTTGCCATGGGTCTATAAGGTATGTGATACACACAAATCCGAGTGACATGTGGCACGTTCAACTTGGGTCCACATCACCCTGGGTGGCATCACTACTTCACGTCACTCTGGACTGATCATCCTTTATGCCCTTCGATCTCGCGACCAAGGTTAGTCCACGTACCCCTTGGATCAATGGTCCTCGCTACTTCATAACTTCAACATTTGGGGGTTTCATGATATAGATTTCTCCTTGCCCCCGAAGTAGGTCAATGTCGGGCTCACCACAGCCTAGATCTAATGGTGAGGAAAATTCTTGAGGCATCCTCGAATCGATGACTCTCGTTAGTTCAGGCTTCAGAGATTATTGACACATCACACCTCAAATTCCCCAGAGGGACCAATATATGAACTAAAGGATCTGGTGCCACACGTCCCCTGTATATCGACAGCTGAAAAGGATCCTAAAGGATCTAAGGATTGATGATCCTCATTACTTCGCGAATTCAGGATTCGGGGGATTTAACGTTACAATGTCCCTATTATTCTGAAGTGGTCAACGTCAGTCTAACTTCATAGTAGATCCGACGAATAGGAGAGAACCCAAAGGATCCCCAAATCATCAGTCTTGGTCACTTCGCAACTCCAACCTTCAGGGGTTTTGGCTTCAGTGCCACTCCATTTTCCCGAAGTGGGACTTTGTTGAAGTACCATGTGCGGGTACCTCCTCCTAAATGATCAGACAGTAGGTAGGACTCCAAACGATCTTTCCCAAATCTATGACTCTCCTTCAGTTCACATTCGGGGAGTTTGATGCTATAGCATCTCCATTCTCCCAAAGTGGAACTTCGTCGAAGTCATCTTGATGCAGATACAAATGTTGAGGGGACCACTAAACATTCTTGATTGGCAGTTCACGCTACTTTTCCATGGGTAGTTGGATCCCATTTTAAACAGTAATATAGGTTCACCTAACCACAAGGTAAACCTTCTATTCCGGTCAAATTTTTGATAACTGAATCTCCTAGTTACCTTCGACCAATTTAAGACTAGTAAGATCGATAATACTCCGAAGTCTCGGACTTTCGGAGCTCCGAAGCTAGGAGGCATTAGCTCCCTTAGGCTTAGCCTGAGGTTCCTAGGTGTTAGTCATATGGGTCCTCCCGAACGGATCTTTTCCGCTCGTCTTCCAAACGAAAGGATATCCCCTTTCAAGGATTGAACCTCGCTATCTTTCCTGAGCTTTATCATGAAATGGTTAAGGACTTGGGCACGAAATCCTGGTCGCACAATAAGGAGTCTAAAAGAAATATCTTCTTCAGACGGATAGGGTTCGAACAACATGATATCTCCTATCTTGGTCGTCCTACAGGCTTGTGTTCCCAGATGCCTCAAGGGATAAGTTGGGGCATACAAACTATTAGTTAGAAGTATAAGTTCATAAGGAGATAAATGCATACACATATTGTGACCTTTGCACACATAAACCATTTATAGATACTTCCATAAACCCATGCATTCATCCATTATTTCAACTCAATACATAAAGTTATGAAAACTTTTATTAGAACCAGAAGATGTGATGTGACTGCTGAAAGGGGTGCTCGTTTCCTCCCAACCATAGGCTTAGTCACTCCCAATGGATTTACCATTGGCCACCCCCGATCTAGACCACGATGCTTTGATATTGAATCTTTTCTTCCGTCTCAATGAAAGTTAGGGACGAAGGTTACTCTCCTTCTCCCGGCTCAATAATAGATAGGGACAAAGGTTACTCTCCTTCTCCCAACTTAGTAATAGATAGAGACAGATGTTACTCTCCTTCACCTGGCTCAGTAATAGATAGGGACGAAGGTTACTCTCCTCCTCCCACTGGATCTTGATAACGAGTTTTACTCTATACCAAGCAAGGAGGTCTACTTGAGTACTTCCTCAGTCACTCACCAGCCTCGTTTATCAACTTGTATCATAACCCTGCTAGCCACTTCCCGCGTTCAGAACACACTCGTTCTCAGTTCCTCCTTGAGCCCAAGAACTTAGTCTCTCTTCTCTACACTCTTCGTAGGTCTTCCTCTACCAACCACGCCTTCCTTTCTTGCCTTCCTCAGCAAGATTGCATGTGGCCCAAATTCCCATTCCATGGTCAGGTCTGAAATCCTTTCAGATGGGCGCTCTGCCCCATCACCTCATTAATTCTTGAGAAGGTCTTTCCACCTACCAACCTGACTGTAATTCATTCCTGGGTCAGAGGGTTGTTATGATCCTAAGCAATTAAATCCAATAAAGTACTGCTCTGGTGGAGGTTAACGCAACCATTTGTGGTCCCCTTCACCATCTCTTTCATATTATTTGTGGTCTCTCTTAGCACACCCCATTCCAGCAGTCATGCAACACTTATCCATTTTCTAGTAAATAACAAAATTTACATTCATTGACCTTTTATACAAAGGTCCATGAAATCAAACATTCACACATATTGAGTTTTCCATAGACTGTTGGCCACTATTGTTATATTTACAAAGTAGGGAAACAAGGGTGTTACAAAGACATAAATAGAGACAATTCAACAAATAACATCAATAGGGGCTACAATAGAGGAGACTAAATAAAGAGAAAATAAAATCAGAATGGAGCTAGAAAAGCATGAACCATAGGAGGAAATACTATGGAAGCAAAAATATAGAGTCTGGTGGCTGAAAGAAGGAGATCAAAACAAAAAATCATTCCATAACTCTCTGCTGCAAAGAAGAAACCAAAAAAGGATTACAAATATTAGTCAAAGTTATGGTGAAAGAGTAGACTTTGCCAAAGACATAGAAAAGGAATTGGTAAACCATTTTAAATTGCTTCTCTTAGAGCCATAAAAGGACACAACGAAGGATATCCAAGAGATCACTAATCACATCCAAAATCTTGTAACCCTGTATCAAAACATATTTTTAATGGGGTCAGCCTCCTTGAAGCAGGTGAAAAGGATAGTCATGGAAATGAAAATGAGGAAATCCCCGAGCCTAGACAGTTTCACTTATGAGTTCTTCCAGAAGTGTTGGAAAATCATTGGGAAGGACATCTGGGAGGTTGTGGAAGAATCATGAACTTTAGTCTCCATTCTCAAAGCCTTCAATGCCTCCTTCATATCCCTATTCCCAAAGGAAAAAGAGGAGAATACGACAAAAAAAATTAGACCAATCGCGCTATGCAATTTCATCTACAAAATTGTCTCCAAACTTGTGGCCAACTGACTCAAACCCTTCTTTAAAAATATCATTTAAAAGGAACAAGAGGGTTTCATGGAGGGAAGACAAATCCTTGATGGGATAGTAGTTTCCCACGAAATGGTCCACTCCATGAAGCAATACAAAAAGAAAGCATGCTCATTAAATTAGATATGTCAAAGGAATACGATCAAATAAGTTGGCACTTCCTGCGGAAAATGCTTGAGGCTTTTAGATTTGCAGAGGATTGGGTACGCTGGATATATGGGATGATATCCTCAATATTCTTTTCAATTATAATCAATGGGTCCCCATCCAAAACCTTCAACCCAACACATGGTATCCAACAAGGTGACTCCCTCTCTTTGTACCTCTATATCATCCTAGCGGAAGGGATGGAAAGACTACTCCAAAAGGAGGCGACTGAGAAGAAAATCCAAGGGATAAGACTGGAAGAGGAGGTAGACCCTGTGACCCACCTCCAGTTTGTTTATAATAAACTTCTCATGGGGGTACCCACTATCAAAGAAGGCAGATCTATCAGGCACGTGCTAGAAATATATAAAGAGGCCTCAGATACAATCATCAACCTTTCTAAATCTCAATTTTTTTTCTTTAACACTTCTATTCATGTTCAAAGAAATATAGCCAAGATTCTTGGGTTCTAGAGAGAGAGTCTCCCATCCAAATATTTGGGAGCTCTACTAATTGACAAAGCCATTCGGAACACTTTGTGGAAAGATGATCCAGGTGGATATTGGTGGCCACCCACCTGTTCCAAATTCCAACTTGCTCATCTGGACAGTTTTCAGTTCAATACGTTTATATGTAATGGGGAAATTTCTTTGTAATTATGGGTTCTACACTGACGAGTTTGTCCTGAATCCCTACACAACATCTATGTGGATATTGGTGGTTGCCCACCTATTCCAACTGGCTTATTTTGAAATTTTTCATGTCAGTACATCCTTTTGTACTTCCAGGGCCATTTTGGGGCTCTAAACAATGTTTTATTGGATTTCCATAGTCAAATTGTAGACAGAGTCAAAGTTTGATGGCATAATGCATATTTCTCAAAAATTCCTTTCCAACAGGCTATCACACACCTAAAATGGACTTTGTATGCAAAAGTTACGACCCTGGGAAGTTAATGTACTAACTTACCCCAATGGGGCCACATGACTTTTGTTGCTTCATCTCCTAGGGTTAGGTTTTTGGATGTCTAGGGTTTTGGAATTCTTGTTTATCATAAAAATGACTTCAGAGCCTCCTTGTAATCATCTTCTTGCAAATGAGCGTAGTCGTCACATATATTCTCAGAGATAAAGATGCCACCATTCTAGCAAGTCTTTCACTCCAGGAAAGTGATGACATGGGAAAAAGTAAGAAAGAAAGGGTTTGAAGGCCCCTCCATCTGCATGTTATGTAGAATGGAGGAGTAAACCCTCCCCCGCCTCTTTTGTACCTACGGGGAAGCGAGAAGGATCTGGTACAATGGGGCAATGTTGTTCCATAGAGCCAGGGCTGACATGGATGACCCAAAAAGCCTAATCACCAAGTTTAGCAAAATCGTTCCAAAACCCCATCCTGAACAAATATTTGAAGATTTTTCCAGGGATATTGATGTGGAACCTGTGGAAATAAAGGAACATAAGAATTTTCAAACAAAATTCTCTCTCAATCCAGTGTGTATGGAATAAAATTAAAGAGAATGTGCAAGAATCTATAACTACAAGTGCCTAGTTAGTGGAAGACCGAATTTTTTCTCTGGAGAAAGAAGACATCTTCAAACATTGAAACTTAGACACTGGAAAATAAATATTATAAAGATAAAAATTTTAAGAAAAAATTAATATATATTCATTTCAATATATTAATATATTTTTCATTTTAATTTTAAATTTATTAAATATTAAAAAAATAAAAATACAATTTCTAAAATAAAATTGAAATAATTACTATTCATATTAAATAATACAAATATTATATATGAAAAAATACAACACAATATCACCATCTCCCCTAGGACCTCATTTCCTAAAAAAAAATAAAAATCATGAACTCATTCAACTTCGAACCTGTCAAAACTAAATCAGATATATTTTTAAAGATAATGGAAACAAAAATGCTATAACCATGACTTTACATGGACATGCACTCTCCATATTTGCACGTTTATATCTTTTATATAACATTATTGGGATAAGGTGTACAATCTCTTTTGTGGACACAGTGAGTCATTAAATTGATCTCCGAGATTTTTGTTTATCAGCAATGAGATCTTTTTTTCGATTTTGATTGTTTAAATATTATAATATATAAAATTCAATAATAATACTTAATTATATTTATATTATTGGGAATTAAAGAATATATTTTTAATATTTGATATTGAAAATTAATAATTTAAAAGTAAATTAATAATTTATGTTTTTTCACAATATTATTAAAAAAATATTTTTATTTTCTAGTAACCATTTGATTATTTAGTGATAATAATATATACTTTATAATAATAATTAGTGATAAAAATAGTGATAATAGTATATACTTTATAACAATAATTAGTTATAAAAAATAATATATCGATGATTTATGTTTGTAAAGAGATGTTGTAGTTTTCTATTTTTTTTATGGTTTTTTAGCAATAATAGGGACGATAATGTATGACGATATTGTGAATTATTTTGGGGATTTGTTGGATGAGACCTAGATTTTTCCAGAGAGGCCTACCTATCAGTTGCATCATGGTGATTAGATGGTATAGAGGTATGCAATTATAGTGGATGGAAAGAATTATTTAAGGATAAATTGGCCTTCGATCAATGATGGCAAGGCTTCGATAGAGAAATGTATAGGGGTATTAACAATGCATTTAGTATCCCTTTATAGAGTGAGGGTTTTAGAAAAGGTGTCATTCATTGTCCTCCTAATCCAGTTGTTTCTTCATCATTTGTTAATCCTGCAACTCCTACACAAGATCTATTGTCTTCTTTGATTTGTGCTTCATATGTGGAGGACCATATGGTGAATGATTTGGTTCCTTTAGGTGGAGGTGAATCTTTCGAGGATATGGTTAATACATATATGTTTCATGTGCCAAATCCAAGGTTAATTGAAATGGGAGAGGTGCCAAAATTCTCCTTTTGGGTGTATTGGTGTAAGGGGGTAGGAAAAGAAGTTGTGCCGAGTCTATTTTGTGGAGAATTAAGACATGTGTCTATAAGAAGGGGAGCTCCGTCCATTTGGTTTTGGGGATGATATAAGAATGCATACAGTTATTGTATTAACATTGCAAACATTGGTTGATCACTTTCAAGGATGAAGAATGTGTGATAAAAATTCAAGGGAATGGTTGGCTTGGTTTGTGAACTGATTCTAAGTTATTGGCCTTAGTTTCACCTTTTATCCAAAGGGTGGATGACTTTTATTTTTCGAGAAGCTAGGGATGTGGCAAAGATTGCGGGGAAAATTTGGTGATGAGATTCAACACCCTTAATACTTAAGAAATGGTTTTTGTTATTTTATGTTAAGCTTGAGAAATATTTCATTGTCTTAGTATGGGCAAATCCCCTTGGTTTACCCTTAGAGTGTTGGTCCATGTAATTTTTTAAGGAGATAGGGAACTCCATTGGTGATTTCATGGAGGAAGATATGAGTTTCATGGAGACAAGTGTCATGAATATTGGTCGAATCTTAGTTGGGCTAGATCTTAGGGAGGTTTAACTGAGGAAATGATTATCCATCAAGGTCTTTTTTCTCATTCTTAGACTTCAGATTATTCCAGTATACCCTTCATATGTGTCAGATGTCATAGACATGGACACTTGGTGGTAGATTGCGGTCTTAAGATTAATAAGAATATATGGGTAAAAAAGGGTGTTTCTAATTATGGAGGGGAGGCTGGTCAAAATTGATATAAATCTTATAAGGAGGATAGTTTGGGTCAGGTGGATAAAAGTTTGGAGGTGAAGATAGTGGAGGAGGTGTCAAAGAATGTTGGTGAAGCTTAAGAGACCAATGTAAATCAAATCCCTCTAGTCATAATTCCTTCGATTGCTAGGAGAAAGTATCTGAAGGATTTGAGGTAGAGTCGTCACACCAACATGATTCCATCGTAATGGATACACCTATTCTTGATACTTAATTGGTTACTTCTAAAAATTTAGTCAATATAAGGGTTGAAAAGGAGTCATGTAAGAGGTCAAGTAAGAAAAACCCCTTTGTTTTTAACAGTGTGGATGAAAATATTGATGAGGTGGTATCCTCTCTTGTAGTCAATGTGAATTATTTTAATGGGACAAAAGGAATTATATATAGTGTTCAATATTTCAAAATGATTCATTAATGGAGGGAGGAGGGGATGTATAGGGTATCTCTAGGTATTTCCTGAGATCTAGACCATTTGGGCATAAGTCACTAGATCAGGGGGTGGAAGGTGGAATAGGGTTGAATGAATTCTCTGGTCCTTTAGGGCCTAGAAGGGGTAGGAAGTCATTTATGTCTATGGTTTAGTGAAAAGCAAAGAAAGAGGAGATTTTGGTTAGAAAACAATGTATTATTGATGGGGTCCTTAGAGAAGAACATATTCTTGTGAATTGTGCACCATGATCTTGATGTCATTGAATGTGAGAGGGTTGAAAAAACCCTCAAAGAAATAGGTGATTTGTAAACTAGTAGATTTGCACAATTTGGATTTCATTTTGTTGTAGGAACCAATGAGTGATGGACATAAATGTGTCAGTGAATTGGATAAGATTCTTGGAGATTGAGATTTTTTCTATTTGGACCCTATAGATCAATCTAAGGGTTCGATTTTAGCCTAGTGGAAAAAAAGTTTAAAATGTACTCTTTTTTTCTCTTTTGATTAAGGTCTTGGTACAATTATTTATGCTCAATGGCCCAATGAAGAGATTATATTTTTAAACATTTATGGGCCATATGAATAATGAGTGGCGTATTGGGATAATATATTTTCCAAGAGTTTTCTCATACATAGGTTTCTTATTATTAGAGGAGATATGAATTTCTCAATGGGAAGGGAAGAAATATGGGGTTCAACTAAAAATATATTTGTACTCTTTGAGTATTTTGTGAGGAAATTGGATGACGTATCTATGTGACATTGAGTTGGTGAAGTTGAATCCCACATGGAGAAATTTGCCAACTAGAGAAGGAAGAATAGATAAACGTCTTGATCATTTCTTAGTGAGTGATTCTTTTATAGAGGATTCAGTTTGAATTAGATAGTGGGTTGGTTTGGGTGGAGAGTTTGACCATATGCCAGTGTTTTTAAAATTGAAAAAGATAGGAAATTCCCTCTAACCCATTTAAATTTAAATCTAAATCAAGTTAGATAGGGGAGGAAGACTCCATATCAATTCTAAAGGATTCATGGACTCATTTTGATGAGTCTTCCAAAGAATCAATGACCTTACAGTTTGTTAGGAATCTAAAAAGCATCAAGCATTATCGACGTATTAGTCTCACAAGAAAATATTGAAGGATGGTCAAAGTTAGTGGATGTGGAAGCTCAACTGGAGGGATTGTATAATAGAGAGCATGTTGGTTTTCTTGATGAAGTTTTTAAAAATGATGTTAAGGATTTGGAGCAAAAGAGGAAAAGAATATTGGTAGATATGGAATCAACTTGGAGGCTCAAGAGTGTGGCCTTATGGTTGGCCAAGGGAGATGATATTGCAAAATATCTTCACAGGTTTGAAAATCATCAAAAGAATGTGAATACAATATGGCATATTCCAAAGCATGATGGATATTTGGTTTCTAGTTTTGGAGACATTACTTAATTGGGTGTGGATTATTTTAAGAATTTATACAAAGAAGAAATTCAAGTGACAATAGTTGAGGTGGTTAAGAAGACCATATTATTTCCAAGTTTTGTGAATCAAGAAGAAAAATAGAGATTGTTGGAAGAAATTTTTAAGGATGAACTCCATATGGTATTGCATATATTTTAAAAAGATAAGAGTCTCGAGTTGGATGGGCGACCTATCAAATTATTTTTTGAGTTTTATGAGACTCCTAAGGAAGGATTAATGAGGGTTATTAATGAATCTAAAGTCTATTGAAGGATGTTAACAACCTTCAACTCTGCTTTCATTGCTTTGTTTTCAAAGGTTGATGATCCGATTTCTTTTGATTAATACATGCTCATCTCATTTTGTAATTGCATTTATAAAATCATATAAAAAGTTATTTATCTAGTAGTTAATTTTTTTCTATTGGAATCCATTTCAAATAAGCAATTTGGTTTCTTATTAGGTGGGTAGATTTATGAGGTTATAGGGGAAGTCTAAGAGATGCCTCACACTATTAAAAACAATAAGATTTTTTCAATGGTTTTAAAGTTGGACTTGTCTAAATCTTATGACAGGGCACTTTGGGTGTATTTGAGGATGATGTTGGTCCATCTAGGCTTTACTCTAAATCTTATGACAGGGCACGTTGGGTGTATTTGAGGATGATGTTGGTCCATCTAGGCTTTACTGTTTATTTTTTAAATGGGGTAATGAGTTGTGTATCCTTTGTATTATTTGCAATTTTAATTAATGGACCCACCTCAATTTTTTTCTATCCCAACAAAGTGTTATGGAAAGGATGCTCTCTTTCCCCTGTTTTATTTCTTTTTGTATATGAGGGTCTAAGCAAAGTTCTTATTGAAGAAAAAATATTTAGCTTGTTGAACGGTATAAACATTGGTAGTGATATTTTCCTATCACATCTCCTATTTGTATATGATATGTTATTATTCTATGATAGTACAAGGAGGGATTCCCTTGATCTTAAACAATCATAAGTTCTTTATTGTATAGCTACAAGTATGTTGGTCAATGTTCAGAATTCATTAGTCTCTTTTTGGGGGATAGCTAAAGATGAGGTTAAATATTTTACTCAATTATTTCCTTTCTATAAGAACAATATCAAAGATTAGTTGAAATATTTGTGGTTTTTCTTCAAGCTAAATGCTAATGGAAAAAAAGGATTGGAAA
This sequence comes from Picea glauca, assembly GCA_000966675.3. Lineage (NCBI taxonomy): Eukaryota > Viridiplantae > Streptophyta > Pinopsida > Pinales > Pinaceae > Picea > Picea glauca. Next base: position 278,095 of record JZKD02S0248153.1, read on the forward strand.
TTGCATATTGGTAACGTGGAAAAATGAATATTTGTTTGGTGTATCCATTGGGTATCTCTGAGAGTTAGGCTCATATTACTTAATTTTTTCTTTAGGCAATCCTTGTATACTACATGGAGAGATTGTTGTGCTTGAATACAGATCTATAGATCATGAATAAGACGGTCTCTTGCATCCATGTTGGTTCTTCATTATTTTTTATTCCTAAGGGGGCATTGGAAAAAAATAGGCAATTGAGTTTTAGGTTCTTGTGGTTTGGTATTAGGGAGAATAAAGGGATAGCTTTGGTGAAATGGAAACATATTTCCATTCCAAAATAATAGGGAATATGGGGTTTAATGAATGTCCTCCTTTTTACTAAGATATTGGATGCAAAATGTGCTTGGAGATTTATTGGAGGTAAGGGTTTTTGGTGCCAATTCATAACTCAAAATTATATATTGTTTGATTTAGTGGAAGATTGGATTACTAATCCAACAAACAAATGGCACAATGCTTCTATTATTTCAAAAGCAATGGTCTTAGCCTTTCCTTTAATAGGACGCTGACTTTTTTGGAGGATTGGGAATGGGATGAGAGTGGGGATTGGTTTAGACCCTTGGATTGGAAGTGGCGAGGGTTATAAATTTTGTACTAGTCTAATTGAGACCCTTCATAGAAATGATTAATTATTTTTCCTATCCAAAGCTAACCACCATTTAAGCTAACCACCATTTAGAACAAAGAATGAAAATCAATTGTCATGCTTGGGATGGAAGGTAGAGATGCTATTGATTGAGAGATATATATTTCAATCTTAAGGTATAGTCATGTGAGAATCAAGGAAGATGAGGATGAGTTCATATGGGGAAAAAATCGAGTCAGAGGGATATATACTCCAAAAACAAGTTATCAGGATTTATATGTTGTTATAGGGGTAGTGAATATGGTTTGGTGGTGTAAGGGAATTTGGAAGTTCAAATGACCTTTGAAAGCTCATATCTTTATGTGGTTCGTTTTAAAAAAGAAGTATTCACATGGGATAATTTACAAAAAAGAGGTTATAACAGACCTGGTTGGTGCATTCTTTATACGAAATGTGATGAGTCCATTGTTCATATGTTAATGTTTTGTCCCTTCATAGGTGAGGTTCAAACATAATCAAAAGTATGTATAGGATTAAGGGATATCCAGGTGGTAATTCTATTGAAGAAGGGTTGCAAAAGTGGTGTAATAATCCTACTATAAAAAATACAAATAATTTCCTTTGATTGCTACTTGAGAGTATGGATAACACATAATACATAGAATTTCAAAGGCATGTTTATTCCACCCATTTAGTGCATTGTTAAGAGTATGTCCATCCTTGAAAGGTTTGAATAGTTTGCAAAGGAAAAACCACATCGATAGATTAGATAGGAACATATTGACAAAAGTGGTGCTTAGAATTACTCTCATGGCACATGCCAAGAGGACCCTTTGCTCTATGGTGCATGAGGTGTTATTTATTTATTTGATGATTAATTTTTTAAGTTCAAAGATGTAGGTATAGGAAAATACATGAATAACTAGCTAAAGTCTTAGCGTTAAAGCCCTGTAATAATGTTGTTAGCTAAAAAAGATGCTCAAAAACTTCAAACATTTAAAAATTCTCTTATTGTGGTTAATTAGATGAATGGGAGAAACAATTTGGTTAATTTTAATTGATGCCTATTTTTTTAAGGAGGTTCAACTTGCTAAATCAACTTTTAATTAGATAAATGGGAGAAACAATTTAGTTAATTTTAATTGATGCCTATTTTTAAGGAGGTTCAACTTGCTAAATCAACTTTTAATGGTATTTTTTTTCATCATATTTTCATAAAAAGGAATGTGGATGTTGATGATCTCTGAAAAGGTCGTTTGCATATGGTTGTGGAAATTTAACACATTTAGAATGTGGATGTGGTGGATGGGCATTCTTTTAATTACTATTAGTGGTGGAGGGGTATTAGTGGTGGATGGGCATTCTTTTGATTATTATTATACCCCTTTTGTTAGTGATTATGCGAAGGATCTTTTTGATGTTTAAAAGATACTTGAATATAATACTTAAGAATATAATACTTAAGATATGTGAAATCTTATTTTAAGATTTTTGTTAAAGTATTTGAAAATTAGATTTTATATAATCTATTATTATCTTATTTCTAATTTTTAAATAAAAAATCTTTTGAAAATGTGAAAATACATTTAAAAAATATAATAAAATTATTTTTTGAAAAAATAGTGATGGAATATAAAATAAAATGATGTTAAAAATTAAAAATAAAATTAAAATTAAAATACACAAAATATATGAAAGGGTCTTCTCATATTTTTGTTATTAAAATATCTTAAAAACAATGGAATATTGAAATTTAAAGCTATATCCCTTTCAATGACTTCGGAGATGGACATGTTATCTATATTTTGATATAACTATCTTTTTTTATTTCAAATTTATATACAACAAAGTCACTTTGGATCATTTCCTTTCTAATGGAAGCACCTTTTTTACACTATAAGTAATCACTTGCTTTACATAAATAATTAAATATTACATAGTAGCGATGGATATCAACACGTTTAGTCTTATCATTACTTAAGTGGTGGATTATTTCAATGTCCATAAGATAGTCTTTTGTCTTTTAAATAGATTTTGCAGTAAATTTTCACATTATAATATATACTGAGTATATTAGAAGATACTATATTAATATTTTTTTATATTTATTGTTATGAAAAAGATTGAATTTGTCATTTTTGTGATATCAAGAAGGTTGAAGATGAAAAAACATCCAAATTAAATTTTAATTTCAAAATATTTGTCACAATAGTGATCTTCCTAACTTTTTAAGTCATCAATTTTAGTGATTCTGAAATGCTTTTCAAGCATCAAAATAACATTTTAAAGAAATCCAAGTAATCTCTTACTTTTCTGAGATCTTAGTGGGTGCTAACCTTCATTATCATTATCATAAAAAATGAATTTAAAACAAATACATAATAATAAATTATATTTAATTTTTTATCGTTAAATATATTAATTTTGTTTTATAATTACAATAATAAAATAACAATAATAAGTATGAGATCCTTTTGTTTGTGGAACAAGGGACTCCTCCACACAATGATTTAACTACTAAAATCTACAAAAATATACATACCCTAACCCCCTCCAAAACTTATACCCTCTTATAAAGAAACACATAATTTTTAACTACTAAACCTATTTATTTTATAGATAAAAGTTATATATATATATATA
>JZKD02S0248153.1:311591-333019 GCA_000966675.3 Picea glauca
AAAAAAGGACTGGGTGGAATCCTCAGTTAGAATGGATTTGTGGTATGTTATGATTCCAGAAATCTGAAGGATCATGAAAAGAACTATGTGATTCATGATTTGGAGTTGGTAGCCATAGTGCACGCCCTGAAAAAATGGAGGAACTACCTCATGGGAAGGAGGTTTGAACTGAGGATAGACCATAACGGTTTGAAGTATTTGTTTGATAAGCCAATCTTGAATGCTAGGAAGAGTAGATGGTTGGAATTCCTTTGTGAGTACGACTTTGATATCAAGCATATCAAAGGAAAGAAGAACAAAGTGGCTGATGCACTCAGTAGAAGAGTGCATGAACTACATGCTACAACAATTAGCATGTATCAAATTGATATTAAAGGTAGAATTTTGGAAGTTGCAAATGCAAATTTGCAGTACATGGAATTGGTGACAAATCTACAGCAAGGTAAGATGTTACAGAAAGTGGAAGATTATAAATTGGAAGCTGATGGAACACTCCTCTACAAAAACATAATTTATGTACCTAATTCCCAGGAATTGAGAATTATGATCTTGAAAGAAATGCATAATGTGCCTTATGATGGGCACCCTGGATATCAAAAAATAATGGCAACAATCAAGAGCCATTACTTTTGGTCAAGTATGAAGAAGGAAATTGCAAAATACATCGCCAGATGTATGGAGTGCCAAAAGGTCAAAGCTGAACATAGGCTTCCAGTAGGGTTGCTACAACCTTTACCCATTCCTGAGTGGAAGTGGGAAGTGGTGACAATGGATTTCATCACAAGATTACCCAGAACAAATAAGCAACATGATTCCATCATGGTGGTGGTGGATAAGCTTACAAAATCTACCCATTTTATTCCATTGAAGACTACTCACAAGACAACTAATGTTGTTGATATCTATATGAGGGAAGTAGCACGATTGCACGATATTCCAAAATCAATTGTGTCTGACAGAGACCCAAAATTTACCTCAAAGTTCTGGAAGAGGTTATTCAAAGGGTTTAGAACAAATCTGAACTTCAACACTACTTATCATCCTAAGTCTGATGGGCAGACAGAGAGGGTGAACCAAGTGATAGAAGTTATGTTAAGGATGTATGTGATGGAAAAACCATCTAAATGGGAAGAATACCTACACTTGGTAGAATTTTCCTACAACAATGGGTATCAAGCATCATTGAAAATGAGCTCGTTTGAAGCACTTTATGGAAGAAAGTGCAACACCCCAGTAAGATGGGATAACCTAGTTGATAGGGCAATGGTTGGGCTAGAATTTCTCAAGGAAATGGAAGAGAAAATGCTGAAGATTAAGAAGAATTTGAAGGCTGCCCAAGACAGGCAGAAAAGTTATGCTGATAAGAACAAAGCCCACAGGGAGTTTAAATTTGGTGATCATGTTTTCTTGAAAGTGAAATCTAACAAAAGTTCCCTGAAGCTGGGAAACTGTTCCAAGTTGGAAGCCATATATTGTGGGCCATTTGAATTCCTAGAAAGGATTGGACAAGTTGCATATATGCTTGCATTAATTGCATCCATGACTGTACATAATATGTTTCATATTTCATTACTTAAGAAATATATACATGATGCTAATCATGTAATTGATTGGAATGTGATTCAGGTGGAGCAAGAAGACATCTTGCAGGTGCATCCAGTGCGTATATTGGACCGGAAGAGCCAATAGCTTCGAAATCGAGACATAGGGCTTGTAAAGGTCCAGTGGACCTGGTACGGTCCTGAGGATGCGACATGGGAGCATGAGGATTCTATGTGGGCAAAATACCCGCATATTTTTGAAGATTTTGAAAATCTTGCTGATGTTGTGTAAAAAAATTGCACTGAGGAAAGTGCAAATATAAGGGGAGGGGATTGTAATATCCCCAAGGATGAGCCCCATTTGTATTTATGAACTGTAAACATGTTTTGAAGGATGGTGATCCAAGCAATTATAAGATGGTAAGATTATGTGTTATTAGGCCGAAGAGCCTAGGTGTTAAAGGCCAGGAGCCCGTTTTTGTACATGTAACAATTCATATCAGTAATATAAAAAAATCACTACGTGTAGACCGACCACGAAGAAAGAGTGATGGGGGACTAAGCTTCCACTAGGCTAGGTAAGGGAGAGGGGGCTAAGAGGTTGGAAAGTGGGTCTAAGCCTAAGGGCTTAAGTCGAAGAGAATAATAATTTATTATTATTCCAAAAAATTATAAGAAGGATATGTTTTATCCTAAGTTCCTGGAAAAGGGAACGAATGCTAAATGGAGTGCATTCAGCTCCAGGAAGACAAGTGTCGACCTGGGCACATGCAGTTAAGGCTGGAGATTTAGCTCATGTTGGGGGGTTCGCTTCCCATTCTTCCATCCTTTCCTAACTCGTTTGGCCTCTTTCGTCGACCTCTACATCTTCACGCACCTTTGAAACCACTAACTAGGGAAGACAACCTGTGTTTTCCTATGAAGCCTAGTATATATTCACTTGCCAAAACCGAGCCATACTCTGCCTTACCGAATTTTGGTTTTTTCCATTCCCTGTGCTATATTGAACCTTTGATGTTGTCCTCACCTTGTTAAAACTGAGTTGAATATTGGTTGAAGAGGCGGGTTGTCAGGCCAGTGGTTGAAGTGGCAGGTTGTCAGGACTATGAGGAGCTCTCTCCAGGTGAGAGAGTTTGTTGGGAAGTGTTTTTCTCCTAGAGAGAGTCCAACACCAGCTATGGAGCTCTGAGAATTCCTGATTCGACCTGTTGTTGAGACCCTGAAAGGGAAGTGGAGAAACCGATGGACTGTGGAACAATGAAGGTGCATATTCCCGGGGTGGAACAAGCATGTGGGGAATGAGAGTCCATGAGTAGTGGGCGTAAGAAGACTCCTGGAGAGAATCCTTCCAGTTGCACTGTGCAGTTTCCTGTAACCTCAACCTAGTCTAGGATTCCCTTTCCCTAAGTGGAGCTTAGTCCCAGCTCGGGGGTGACCCACTGTTGAGCATGATGAGCAGTGTCGTCTAAGGTTGGGAGGTTCGTGGAAGGTCTGCACGCAATTGGTGTACTTCAATTGAAAGATAAGTACCTATCCCTATGTTCAATTATATGCTGTGTATATGTACATGTAATATAATTGACGAGTATTTCCTGTACACGCTGTTATATTATAGGTTTTTCCTATGAAGTACTGCATGTATGGTTTTACTCTTATTTATGCATTAATCTATGTATGAACATAATACATTGTCTGTTTAGGTTTATATTTATATGCATATGACAATTGTCATTTCTATGAGTAGCATGCACCGACATGGGTGGTCGGGGTGTTACAAATTTGTATCAGAGCTAGTTGAGCTAAGTGAAGTGTGTGAGTAGTTGTGTTGCCCGACCTGTTGGTGGTTGGGGACGTTACAAATTGATATCAGAGCTAGTTGTAGAAGACAAGGTATTCCACAATAGTGTTGCCCAACAATGGTGTTGTTGGCCGAGGATGTTACAAATTGTGCACTGTTTGGTTATGTGCATTTGATGATGACTGCTTGTCCATTTAAGTGTGTAGGTATTATGATGCATATGTGTTCTTAACCCCAATTTCTTAACCAATTCTTCGGAAATTAGGTTAGATTGAGATCCACTATCGATTAATGTATCAACCTTAGTGTGTTGCATGATGACCTTGATATAAAAAAAGTTACTTCTACAATCAATTCCTTCACCAATTTTACCTGTCATACCAACCAATGAGACCTTTGATTCATCACCTGAATCTGATCCCAATTTTGTTGGTTGTGTGGTCACTAGAACGGTTTTCCTCCCTTTGTTTTTCTCTAACTAGTTTGGCCTCTTCTCAGGATGCAACTGCCAACAACGGTCCTCATCATGCCCCTCTTTCTTGCAATGCTTACAAGAGGGCCTCTCTTCCTTTCTCATCACTTCATTTGACTTCTTTCCATGCCACTTCCTCTTGTCCTCTTTCCTTGAAGACAATTCCCCTAATACACATGTTTTCCCTGCTTCAATGTATGTCGCTTGAAAAAAAACCTCATCAAGGTTAGTGGGTCCAAACTTGAATAGATTGTTTCTAATATATGCAGGTAAACCTCCTATAGACTTCATAAGGGTTTCTTGGGTATGTAAAGGGACATCTAACAACAATTCCATTTTTCGAAAGCCATCTATATACTCTTGCACTGTTTGTCCTTTTCTTAGTTTTAAAGCTTGTCATTCAATTCATGTTTTTTCTTTATAACCCAAAGGATAGAATTGCTTTCTAAGTACAGAAATGAAAATTTTCCATGAGGGAAATACATTACCTACTTGTTGTGTTCCGTTTTGCAACTTTCTTTGCCACTAGATGAGAGTCGTGCCTACAAGTCTCAAAGATGCCAACTTGACTTGTGTGGCCTCATCCTTGATCTATTGCACACTGCAGTAAACCTCCATTTGTATGACCCAATTGTCAAGTTTCTCTTCATTAACTTCACCATCATATATGGGTAATTCAAATTTAACATCACATTTTAACAATGGCATTTCATACTTATGTTTATGAACATGTTTCTTTGCATTGGATTTAGAACTTGAACTTGAAGAATAAGGAGAAGAAGGAGGTGATGATGGAGGTGAAGGAGGAATTTAAGGAGGATCCTCTCCTTATTCACTTTTTCCCTTTGAAGATTCACCCAAAACTGGTCTTTTTCGTTCCAATTAATCCTCGTACAAAACTTTCATCATATCCGACATAGCAAATAAAGTTTTTCGAAATTCTTTCTCATCTTGAGAAAGCCCCTCTTCCGATGCCATCTTCTCGCTGTGAGAAATTCTCTTTCTCAATCCAATCAATGGATTCTCTTTAACAATATTGCCTTCACCATGTTGTATCTTTTCTCTGGTTAACATGCAAAACTCAAATCCAAACATCAACTAGCTCTGATACCACTTGATTTGAAAAGATCTTTTAAACGAAAATGGTTGAGTTATTATGCATGTGTTTATTAACCAATTTAGGAAGATTAAAGAAAGAGGAAGAAGTTATGAGAAGTTATTACAGCCATATAAACATGTACAGAACTGAAATGAAGCATAAAACAACAACAAACCATAACATCAATGTGATAATGGAGTTCGGAAATCTCGCCTACGTCTTCAGGCCTTTATCTCAGTGGGTGAGGCTTTCTTATTTCAGTTCAAAGCTCAATAAGTACATCACAACAATGCCAAATGGTTACAAAACTAATTTGGTCTTGTTCTCTCAGATCTTAATAACCCAACAGAAGAAACAACACTCAAATCAGATGACCATAGCTCCCCGAAATGGCCCACAAAGGTGCGCTCCTAAAAAACTTCCCTGCATAAAAATGGCTTTGGCTTGGCAAATCTTCAGCATAAACTTGCTTTGAATCTCCTCCCATGGCATCAAGAAGGATTGGTTTATATATATCTGGAGTTGTTAACCATATCCCAACTTCCCCCCAAGATTTGGACTCAAAAAGAGCCCAATATCCCCCAAAAAGGGCCAAAAAATCTCCAAAAACGCCCAAAACTCATTAACAAATCACTATTATATGATCAAATAACCACTTCTGGGAAAATAAAAGGATAAGCTCCCTAATCCCTGGCGCATGCCCCTATTTCTTAGTCACATGGCACCATGTGGCCAAGCGCCATCCCTTAAGGGCTGTGCGCTGACCCTCACTCCGCAAACATAGGTCACATGGTGGATTTTCATAGGACTGTGCCCCCACTGAAAGTGCCTGAGTTGAAGGTCACCACCCCCGAATCACATGGTGGGCAAGTGCTGAGAATCCAAGCCCCAAATCCTTTGCGTCAAGCTATGGAGTGGAGCATTGGTCGTTGGTTATATGGGATAGGAAAATCCGTGGGTTATCCACCATGAAAGCGCCAACTGGTATGGAATGTCTTATGTCGTGTCATGGTTGGAGTGTGGGCGTATGGCCTAGTACAAGAACCGCGGGCTGGGGCTAGGCCCCAACCCTTTCCGCCTTTGCCATAACTTTTAATTAAATTCAAATATAAAAAATGCGCCAAGGATTAACAAGCACTACAACAGGCGGGTTGGTAACCCAAACTGCCCAAAGCACTAGCGCGGTCAGAGGTCCTGTGTTCAAATCCGGTGGAGACCAACATTTTTTGTAAAGAACGCTTGAACCAATCCATGGGTGTCACATGGCAGCCCATGTCTGGGCCACATGGCACCCCCTTATTAATCATTTTTCACTGCCACGCGTTAGTCAATCATTGGATCACCTGTCTGCCACCTATACCTGTCTCTGTCTTCCACGTGTCTCCGTATGGGCATGACACGTCAGCTGTACGGGTGCCATGTGTCACCCTTTTAGTGGTGACATGTGTCACCTCTCGGTTGGTCCACGTCAGCTATACAAAATTTGCCAACTGTACTGCCATGTCAGCTGTATGGAATTTGCCAACTGTGCTGCCATGTCAACTGTACAACTTGCACTGTCAGCTGCCATGTGGCACTGTACGGACTGTATAGTCAACATTTTTTTGCATGTTTGGAAAAATGAACAGAATGCGATATCAGGAGCATACGATGTCCATTTGAGCCCGTTCAAGTTGTGTTGGGTTCATATCAACGAGGCCTACACACACATCCATTTTGAAGCTATTCTGAGAACATTGATTTTTAGGCCTTTCTGAGCCCCATCAAGCTCCTGGATCTGAATCTGGATCATCAGGTTTATCTTAATCCATAGCACCTACATCTTATCTTAGCTGGAGAGTCGATTCCCAAATAGCTCAGAGATATACGACCCACATTCTTCCATCAACTGACGGACATGATTTACTCCGAACTTCGAGACTCTGAGAGTTCCTTAACCTTTAGCTTCATTACTTTAATTCTGTCAAAGTGTCAAATTATTGAACCACCAAAGAAAAAAGGCTCGTAGATCTAACAACATGTGATCAATCACCATATCTACGACAACTCTTCACTCTGGGACTTCGGAGCTTCAGGGTTTTCTTAACTCTTAAGTTGTTACAAATCAAACTCACCAAAAGCCAAACACTTGAGGATCCAATGGTCCTCATCCACTTACCGATATACGGTGTAGATTCACTTTGTAGCTTCGGGTTTCAGGGCTCCCTTATTACAAAAAAATCTAGTATGACGAAGTAACGAAGTCTGAAGGTTTCAGGGTTTATCTAGTGCGCATCTCCTGTCTGATCTAACAATTATGGGATTATCGAATCCTCCATATTAGATTTTGTCCACTCAAACCGAAAACTAAGGAATCCTCCCCTGGAGAATTACCCTCGTTATCCCTCATGAAGATTTGTCACCTTAATGACTCAATATCTTATGCACACAGTGCATTTTCTTCCTGAGCTCTAGACTTTAAGGGGTCTCATGTGCACGTACCGTGATCACACTATGTAATCACATTGTCTCTCCTTAGCTTCATTCAATAGAAGTTAAGGCCCCGTGTACCTTGATTGGTCTCTTTGTTCGCCTGGCGTTGTTTCTCCTAAGCTTGTACTTTAAAAGGTCCTTTTGCACACCTCTTACTTTGGAACTGGACAAATCTTTTTCTATGACTCCCATAAGAGAATTTTGGATCCAAAAATAAATTTTAATTTCTCTTTTTCAGAAATGGACAAACTCTTAGACACAAAATTTACTTACCTCGTTATCTTTTTAGTTCAAAAGGTACACATAAAGTTTTTAGTCTCCTCTCAATGATGAGATCTTCTCTCGTTTCTTCTTTTCTCTTCCAATTTATACATATATAGATTATGCTAATTCATAATGTTTTCTTCCTTGATTTATGCGTTGGAAGGATGTTTCAATTTTAATTAATGATTGATGCTTGTATTAATTCCCTGGGAAGAGAGATATCTGTAAATGGTGACTAGTAATTGCATGATGGATTTCATCAGGAAATGACACACTTTTTAGATGATGATTTATTGTAATAGTATGCAATGGTGTTATGAAGTGGTGACCATGTAACCCGATTTTCTGTGTTTGAAGAAATGTAGTTAAGAATGATGGAATTTATAATTGAATTTTGGAATGAATTGAAAATATGGGAATTAGATACTTCCTTGTTCCTCAGAACAGTCGCCAGTCTTGAGACCTTAAGTGGTCAAAATCAATTGGATGAATCCTATACTTGAGCGTTGATTATGTGTCTTGGAGGTCCTAACCTCGCAGGATAGGTTTGTTGGGTAGTTTTGTATGTTGTCTTATGTGAGGTGGAAGATCCTTCATGAATTAAAGTGGTATCTAAATCTAGTTGTGGAATGAAATGAAAGAAATAGAATGTGTATTATTGATGTATGTTATTATCATGAATTAGGTTGTGTATGATTGAACTATGTTAATATCATGTTTCACTTATTCTAATGATGCCTTGTTAATGTTTCGAAAAAATAAATATATCTCTTACTATTCTCAATTATTTATGACGTAACATAGGGGTTGTTACAAAAGTTAGTATGTGATCTTTGGAGAAAAAATATAGTCGGTCCTTTAGAGTTAAATGAATGGTCAAACATAGAATATTCCTCCTTGAATTTAGTTGTTGGGTTATAGGGGTCAAGTTATAGAATATTAAATCATATATACCGAGGAAAAACTTGTAAATCATATAGTGGTGACTACCCTTTGAATCCTTCTACCATGTGGGTTTATTATTCAACCACTTTTTAACCGAGGAGGCCTTTTCCTTTATATAAGAAGCTACTAAGTTCCCATGACGAAAAAAAAACCTACAATGGAATATGATATTTTTATAATCCAAAAGTTGTATTCAACTATGATTCTTGTATTCAAACTCAAATCTATGCAATTTCAAAATTAGGTAATAATAACAGTATAGTAGTTATTTCTAGACTCAAAATAATAAAACCTATCCAAAGTGTTATTAATAGTGAAAAAAATATTCTCATTCCAATATGCAAAAGAGAAACTTGGCATTCTTACCCAAATTTTGACAATCAATAATTAACAACAAGGTACTTACCACGAAGGTAAGAATTCCATATAAGTAAACCAAAATTGTAACTTACATTAAAAATCAAGTATAGCTATGTAATTTTGACTTTTAATCCCATCAACCTTCAATTTGTATTACTACAAAAATATATGATGTCTTTTTGTTACTGTTGAAAAATAAACCAAAGTAGCTTAGTGGTTCGGACAAGGTTCTACCACAAACAACCCAAGTTCAAACCTCAAGGAATGTAGATCTCTTGTGTGTGTGTGTGTGTGTGTGTGTGTGTGTGTGAGAGAGAGAGAGATAGAGAGAGAGAGAGAGAGAGAGAGGGTGGTGGAACGCTGGAATTTGGTTTACCTGTAGCATCAAAGGGACTTAACACATCAAACAAACCAAATTAAGTTAAGTGGTTGTTTATTAATAGGATACGTTATCTTTTATGATGTATCCCGTTGATCCTTATTTACCAGAGGTCCTCACAGAGGCAATGTGGTTGTGGTTTCCCTTCATCATCAAAGGGACTTAACACATCCAACAAGCCAAATTGCTTTAAGTGGTTGTTAATTAATATGATACTTTATCCTTTATTATGTATCCCTTTTATCCTTATTTACCATAGGTGCTAACTATCAATAGATTATGTTCATTAAGTAAAGATTGGATTTTATGAATTTATATCCATTGTAATAAAAATACCTTAGATTCCGAGGGTAGTATATGTAGGGCTAAGGTGGGTCATCATTAACCTAGATAGATAACAAGAGTCTAAATATGCATGGGGGATAGGCAAAGTGAAAAGCAAAGAGGTTGACGCCCTATCATCATTCCAAGGTATTAAGATTCTCTCTCAAAACATAACAAGTAGGATCATAGTCATAGGAGACTCATCCATAATTATAAATGTCTTTCACTATAAGAGACGCCTTTCTTTGCCTCCAATCACCATAATTATCAAACAACCCAAGACCTATATTTTAGTGATTTTCAAATACCTATATAGCTCCACAACCAAAATAAAAATGTATTCAAGGCTTACTGTGACCACGATTAATTCAAAGTGATATCATTCAATCTTTATCTTATTTTTACTACATTTTAGAATTTAATGAGCAAAGTAGTTGCAGACACATTAAATAAAACTACGATAAACTTAAAAGCGAACAATAAGCACCCCACTACATAACATTTAATACTCTATATACTAGGATATGCACTTTCAAATCTAAAGTTATTTTAGATCCAATAATTCATACCTCAACATACAAAATCGTAAACTTAACTTAAAAAAATACTTAATAGACAAAATACTTTTCTTTCTTTCTTTCTTTTTTGGTATCCTCTTTTATATATATATATATATATATATATATATATATAATAAAACATTCAGAGCATGAATTAACTACTTTAACACAACAAAATCTCTATATAAAATAATTCAAATATGAATTTTGCCTAGCCATATCATTTAGCAAATGACGTTTGCATTGATCGTACAAATATCAAAGTCATTTGAAAGTGACCATGCTTACTTTCAACCCTTAATTTTTTTTTAAAGATATTTAGACTCACCAAAATTCACCACAAGTTTGCAGAAAATTCATTTATCGTTAACCCCCGCTAACCGACTTAAAAAATAAAGTTCATTTATCGTTAACCCCCGCTAACCGACTTAAAAAATAAAGATCTACATTTTATTAATCGACTAAAGTACAACAAACTTTTGATATTGTGAAAGAAGCATTTGCTTCAACATCAATTGCGAGTCTTTTGATTCACTTTGTGACACACAAAGATTGCTTGCACATTGCAAGGTTGATTGTAAAGTTGAGTACATGTAAATGTTTAATGATTTTAATGTTGCTCAATTGTTGGTTGGATTTAATTTAGTTGGGATATTGAGTGAGGTTTAACAATATAATACTCAAATTAATTGATAAAGTTATATAAATTATATTTTTATAAAATTTAAAAATATTTTAAATTATTCAATATTATATTACATTTAAATATATTTATTTAAAAATATTTTTTTTATAAAAATGTTTTATTAATTATTAATTAAAATAAAAATAAATTTAATAATTAAAAATGAAAGATTAAATTTCAAGATAATAGTTATAAAATTATTTTTTAGGATTTTATCATCTTTTAATTAAAAAACATTTTTTAAAGAAAGATGATGAGTCAATTAACACTAATTAAGATGTCACAAGTTCAAATCTAGATGGGTAGAGTATGCACTCCTCCAGGTATGTACACTTTTATAGACTTTAGTAGTTAAATGACTCTGTGTAGGAGGTCCCTAGTCCCACAAACAAGTGGGTACACCAATTTGGTGTCTGACTTGGCTTATGAGTAGATAGCAACCAATAAGTCTTCACTAGTGGTTGACCACTAAATTATGATAAATTTTATCGCTTTCAAAAAAACGGCGTTGTCTAACTGTTTTAAGTTTTGGCCCTTTTAGTCAGAATTCGACCACATAAATTTGCATGAAATCACAATTTTTTGTTATTTAAATTGCATTACTGAATCCATAAATGAATTTAGCGTGTTGAAAACCCCTAGACACTTAAATTATATAAAATTAACCATTCAAATCAGCAGACATTTTCATTTTCTAACCAGATTTCATATAAAATTAACAAAAAAATATTATAAAAAAAATTAAAACCTCAAACAATTAAACCATATATTATTCATCAAGCATATATTATTCATTGGCTTTGACAAGTTGTATGCAATTTAGTAATATTTTATTCATTCTTTCATTTAGTCAATGATACTTTATGTATATATATCAGAATCTTATGAAGATAAGATTTTAAAAAATATGCCATTCAGGCGGTTTGACACAGGAAATATATTGTTCATTCGATTTGACAATTTGTACGCAATTTTGCGACCATGTTATTAGAATATTTTATAGTATATCAAAATTTAAGAAGATAAGATCTGAAAATATATACAATTCATTCGATTTGACACAGGGAATATATTATTTATTTTGTTTGACAAGTTGTATGAGATTTATATTTTGTGTGTATATAACAAATTTATGAAGACGAGATCTTAAAAGATATTACAATTCATTTGATTTTGACATAATAATATCTTATTCATTTGGCTTGACCAATTTATAATTTTTTTTTTTCAGTTGTTAAGTAATATAATAATCTATATATACATATTCATTCAACGGATTCACTTTCATTTAAAAATGATATTAATTTATTAAGTTTTAAAGTATAATTTTGTAGTGATATAAAAAATTTCAGTTGTTAAGTAATATAATAATCTATATATACATATTCAACGTATTCACTTTCTTTGAGTTTTAAAGTATAATTTTGTAGTGATATATTAATTGAATTTGTTTCATTTAAAAATGATACTAATTTATTGAGTTTAAAGTATAATTTTGTAGTGATATATTAATTGAATTTGTTTCATTTAAAAATGATATTAATTTATTGAGTTTTAAAGCATAATTTTGTAGCGATATATTTTGTTTTTTTTGGAAAATTATATATTTCTTATTTTAAGTGTAAAATCAAAAAATATATATGAGAGTATAGAAGCTCATTTTCAAGATCCGAACTAATCTCAATATAAAAACTCAATATAAAAATGTGATCTTGGAATAAAAAATTATCAAACAAAAATTATTACACTCTTTCTTCAGTCATTGTTTATTGAATTATAGCTCATTCTATTGGATCCCTCCTTCCACACAACGAGACCAATATTCACAGAAACCAAAAGGTTGTTACATTTCAAGGAGCTTAGCCTCCTCCCTGCATTTTTGAATAAACAACATACATTCTTGGAGAGCTAGAGCATCCTTTGAAAGAGCATCCACTTGTTTGTTGAACTCTCTATATGTATGGTTAACAAAAAGAAACATGAATTGATCATTCCCAACCTCCTGGATTCATTGGAGAAAGGGATTTAAGATCAAGTTAGAGACTTGGCATTTCCCATCGAACCAGTCTATCACAAATTTGGAGTCGCCTGACATTTGGAGTCATCCTATACCTTTGTCAAGTGAAAAATTTAACAATATCCATAAAATAAATAGTTCAGGTTTGAAGTATGTTCCCTGCCCAATGACAATCTTCAACATATAGTAATGTGATGGAGAAAGGAACAGAATAGCTCCAACCCCGCATAATCTTGGGGAACCTTGGCTTGCACCATAAGAAAAAACCCATGGCTCCTGTAGGTTAATGAAAGGATCTTCTAAGATACAATATATTAATTGAATTTATTTAAAAATAATAACTATTATCTTTCTCCCTAACAAATTTAAAATATCTTAAATTATATATTCCGTTTTTTTAATTAATATAAAACAAATTTATTCAATTTTTCGGATCGACGGTATGACAAAATTATAAAATTGTTGTTGATGGGAAATCGTTTGAATGGTTAGGAGGTAGGCCTCACAGTCTATCCACATGGGTTTAAGTCCTCGATGAGACATTTCACCCATTGTGATAAGGGTAGGAGGTAGGCCTCGTAGCATATCCACATGGGTTCAAATCCTTGATGAGACATTTCACCCATTGTGATAAGGGTAGATGCCCCTAGGAGTGGGATCCCCTCATGAGTGTGTCTTTATGCATATTGGTCATTGCTAAGTCATAAGTTTCTTACTAGACACTAGCTTGCGAGTTGTTGTCATTGGCCTAGGGTTTTGATCTGAGTGTGAGGGCGTTTTTCTTAGCAATTAGGAAATCGTGCTACATGGAGGGCACCTTACATGAAGAGTGGAAATGCAAATTAAAATAGATGTAGAGGGCGCAACAATGGATCTTAGTGTGAGGGGCGAATTCTTAGCAGCTAGGAAATCGTGTTGGATGGCGGGTGCATCATAGGAAGAGTGATAGGTGAATTAGCTGGTTGGATGGAGGGCATAACACTTCCTGGACGAAATGTCTTGAATTAAGATCGCCTTTAGCAAGGTAGAAGGGAGTATCTCATAGGAAACTCATCCTCCTCTATTAAAAATTACCTCTTACATGCTCCTTCACGCTGCCAACAATTGAGGGCGAATTTGATACACATACCACCCAAAAAGATATGCGCACTAGTTCCTTTGGTGTGCACTCTCTCTCTCAGCAATCACAGATGAAAACCAAAACAAAATTACATCTCAACTATTCTTAGAAAAACCGAAAATTGATTTACACACAGAAGACATGAAGAAGAACTAAGATTCAGCAAAAACTTCATCAATCATATTAGAGGATTGTATCCCTTCTTAAACAATCAAAGCGATATTCTACAAACAATAATTGATGCTTTATTCTTCTGCATTTCTTTGCGCAATCAGATTGGAAAGAGAAATTTCCTGCATCGATTATTGACACAACTAACTATTAACTAATTATACATCGCCATTATTTACTTAGACTGGTGAATGCTTTATTACAATAAAGGACTGAATGACACTGGGAACGATCATAAAACTATAATAACATTACTTCTCCTYYTCACCTTGCTTGTTGCATATGACTTGTACTCTGTCGTGCGCTTCCTAAGGAAGGTTGACATCCTTCCTTATTGTTCCAATTCACCCCTGTTTAGATCTGGAAGAGTCCCTGCTTCYGCCACCAACAGAGGGAACTTTTGTTGCACTGTCTCGATTGTCATCCACTTGTCATGTCTCTAGAGTTTGGCATTGTTGACCAACCAGGTATGAAGCATGATGTTKCTTGGCACGATCCGGTGTGTTTWTGTGATAAATTATGAATGCCACTATGGTCAACCTRTTGTTCTCGATGTTGATGTGCCGATCCTGACGTAGTCAAAATGAGAGGCATCTTTGTGGGTGCTCGATACTGAAATCAAAGACAGACCTCAAAAGAAAAGTTTATGGAAGAGTGAATGGCCCTATTGTAAGGGTGCCACTTCTACAAATATGACATCAAGAGGTGGAATTCTTTGGCGTAGTGGCAGTAATTAAATTTTTTTGTGGACAGGGTCTCGGAGTGGTAAGTCACTGGGTGACCTGCCTGTTTATACATCGCTCCAAGAGAAAACTAAGAGGCAATATGGGGTAAGGGATAATGATATTTTATTGTTGCTTGGGTGTGGGAATGGTAAGTGTTAACTAGAGGACGTTCGATAGTGTCTTGGGTAATTGGGTGAGATGATGAAGCAATGGGTAATGATGCATCATGAATGAGATCGATGGATGGAGCAAGGGCTCGAGAGGGTGGTATCCTTGAGGGAGACTGAGAGACATTGGAAAATTATGAGAGGAGAGGGAGTATTGTGGGAGGTGTTGAATTAGTGAGGTTCTTGGGTTGAACATGGCGGGCCAAACATAGAGAGACATTGTTGGTATTGATAACATGGTGAGTGGTTATGGTATCAGTTCGCGTCGGTGGTGAAGTGATCGACGATGAAGTAAGTACATAGGTGCGTCCAACATGTTTAAGGTGGTACTGATGACTCTTGGTGTGATACACCGCTTGTCGGTCTTGTTGGTAAGGAAGACCGAGAAGGAGATCAACACAATCTAATGGTGATATGTCGCGGATCACAGTGTCATGAAAACGACCAATGGCGAAAGTGACAGAGAAACACCAAGGAATAGTAATGCAAGGACCTCCCTTATGTACCCAACCAAGATGATATGGATCAGGGTGTGGGGTGGTGGGGAGTTTCAGATGTTTGACTAATTCTTGTGATATCAGATTCTTTTGACTGCCATTGTCCAGAATGAGAGTGGCAAGTTCATTTTTAATTTGGAAGTTGTGAATGAATAGGGGAATGTTATGGCGACCTGGTTCTAGCATAGCCAAGAGAATGAGGGATAGGTTAGCTTCAATGGGGTTGGTGAGAGATATGAATTTTGGTAGCTTGGGAAACTCAATGGGTGTGGCCTCTGCAAACAAGGTCTGATGGGGGTGGCTATTTTTAATGGCTCGACAGTCGACAGAGTTATGGTAGTTGGTCTTATGAAAATTACACCAAACAACATTTTTGGTTTCTGATGAGGAAGAAGGATAAGGTTGAGAATGAGAAGGAGGTGGGTTATCAGCCTGGGTTGAATTTGGAGGATATAGAATGTGAGGAGCCACCTTTCTTTCTACGACCAAGGCCCATAAGAAAGCCTTGTCCAGAGAAGCACTGCCAAAAAGATCTACCTCCTGCTAGAGAGGTAACAATAAGCCATAATTTAATTTAATTATTAATACCTCATCTAGTTTGCTGACATGTAGCTGGATGTGAAACTTGCAAAAGACATCGATGTATCCTTGAAATGATTGATTGGAAACTTGACGGAGTTGTATCCACTTGGCGAGCAAATTATGAAGATATCCTGGAGGGTAGAAGTGTTCCCTCAGTGCCTAACATAACGTATCCCATGACACAATGCGACCATTTGTCGGGGAAGACGGTGTACCAAGCACAATGATCAATTATGAGTTTTCCAATTGTGTGTCCCACCAGGTTTGTGCGATTCCTTCTAGTTGAAGGCTGGCTATCTACAATTTGGTGACCTCTTCCATCTCAGGTGAGGTATTGAAGTAAGTGGAGAGGCTACGGATCGAGGAATTGATCATCTCTCCATTCATTTGGCCGATGAACTTGGGTAACTGAAAATGAGTGTCCAGTTGCATGGTCACCAGAGGTCGTTGTTGTTGGAGTCGAATTAGTTCTTGGAGAGCCAGGGTCAATTCTTCAAATGGAGTTGATGTGGCTGCGTTGGATTTTGCATTGGAGGCCTCTTGTCGAGGCAACATGGTCGACATGCACTGAATAGACCCTAAGGAGGGTGTGAGAGGAACCCCGAGAAGGTTTAATGGGACACTCTGAGAAAGAGCGTGAGGAGAGAGATGAATATCACCCCCCAAAAAAATTGAATATGGTGGATGAAGTTTTGGTCCCAAGGACAAAACTTGCTCTGATACCAATTGATCTGAGTGTGAGTGTGTTTTTATTGGCAATTAGGAAATCGTTATACATGGAGGGCGCCTTACAGGAAGAGTGGAAATGTGAATTAAAATAGATGTAGAGGGTGCAACAATGGATCTGAGTGTGAGGGGAGAATTCTCAGCACATAGGAAATCGTGATGGATGGAGGATGCATCACAGGAAAAGTGAAAGGCGAATTAGGTGGTTGGATGGAGGGCATAACACTTCCTGGATGAAATGTCTTGAATTGAGATCACCTTTAGCAAGGTAGAAGGGCATATCTCCTGGGAAACTCGTCCTCCTCTATAAAAAATGACCTCTTACATGCTCCTTCACACTGCCATCAATTGAGGGAAATCTTGATACACATACACACCAGAAAAGGATGCGCACCAGTTCCTTTGGTGCGAACTCTCTCTCTCAACAATCAAAGATGAAAACCAAAATGAAATTACCTCTCAACTATTCTAAAAAAAATGAAAAACAATTTACACACATAATACATAATAATAACTAAGATTCAACAAAAGCTTCATCAATCATATTAGAGGATTGTATCCCTTCTTAAAAAATCAAAGCGATCTTCTACAAATGATAATTGCCTCTTTATTCTTCTGTATTTCTCTATGCAATCAAATTGGCAAGAGAAATTTCCCGCAACAATTACTGACAAAACTAACTATTCACTAATTAGACATTGCCATTATTTACTTATACTGGCGAATGCTTTATTACAATAAAGGACTGATTGATGCTGACAACGATTAGAAAACTATAATAGAATTACTTCTCCTTCTCACTTTGCTTGTTGCGGGCGACTTGTACTCTGTTGTGCACTTCCTAAGGAAGGTTGATGTCCTTCCTTGTTGGTCCAAGTTTATAACTTTCTAAATCTAAAAATAAATAAATAAATAAAATTAATGCTCATTAATCGACAAGGGGAAGCTATAAAAAAATTAAATAAATATACTTCCCAAAGTTTTGTGATGTATATTTTAGTAATTACTAACTAATGGACTAAGAGAAGTTATAAAAAAATAAAAAATAAATATACTTCCTACAATTTTGTGTTGTATATTTTAGTAATTACTAATTATTAGGAGTAGTTGTTTTGTAAACAATTCTTATTACAACAATCATTTAAGTTTATTTATTTTTAGTTCATCCTGTAATACATTTTCTCTAGACATGACATCTTGGGTTAGCTCAAGCGATCTTGAGCCAGACGTGAGATATCTCCCCCGAGTGATCATTTGGGGAGGTCACGGGTTCGACTGTCTTGATCTCACGGGGGTGAGGCTCTGTAATCAGAGATGACAGTTGTTGGAGCCGCCCTTGTTTTTCACCCTACGCAATTTTCAATTTTGATATCTGAGATGTAAAGTTGCTTTTCTTCCCCTTCCAGAATCTTAAAAACTTTGTAAATCTTGTCGCCTAAGCAGAAATTCTTTTCCTTCTTTTAAAACAGAACCATTCGCCAGAACATTTGCTCTTTTGTTTTATTTCGGGGTCTCGCCAGTCGGGCACTTTATTTCTTGATTTCCCAAGTCCCGAGTCGCGAAAATGCGAACTCGGTTTTAAATTTCACCCAAGGCATTAACTAGGATAAAACCTTTAACCCTTGATTATACATCATCAGGATTTCGCGCCTCGACGTTCGTCGACTCTAAATTTTTGTTTTTACAACCCCGAGGGGCGAGAACGCGATAACTTTTTGATAACCTTAGTCAAGAACCAAGGGTAAAAAACTGTCCACGGTTAAACTTGATTCTCGACACACCGTCGCTCCGCATTTTCTTTCGTAAGTTAAGATGTCCAAAACTCCGATTCGCGAAGTTGCTACATAATTATAGCGAGATTAATTAATCGCCTAATCTAAGATTTCCTTCTCTTAATTCGACCCTTAATTGTCGTCGCATCGCGATATCGCGACTCGGCATATCATTCTCCTGAAAGTTTGTCTTCCAATTCCCGAATCACGATATCACGATTAAGTTAATCATGTCATTAAAGATCCGCCACATCGCGATTATTGTTAATTAATGCTAAAATCGGAACTCGCAGTCTCGTGAGTTGTAAAGTCAAAACGTCAAAGGGAAATTTACGAGGTGGCGAAAAGCGAGGAAATCTTTAAGTTGTTAAGATTTGAAATTTTGGAAAAATGAAATTAAGCAAGGTACGCCCCGCGCATCGAGGTTGGCACACTTCACGAGGGATTTACTTGCTCTCCATGACCCGATTGCCTGTCAAAGCTGCCGAACATTGATGGCATTAATATAATATTTAGGGTAGATCCATGAACAAGTAAGATCAGATTCATACAATAAATTTGGCTTTATTTTGCGATTTGATAGACTTGTTCAAAAGCTACAGGGTTTTCAAATATATATGAAATGTTTCATTCTGTTTTGGATATTTTTCATATGCGTACAGAGCTCACCTTTCTTCGAGGGAACTCATTTCCGCATGTATACGCAGGTCTACTGCAGAAGAGAAAAAAAGCAAGCTTCAGCTATGGCGCCAAGAAGAGCAGCGAAAGCGGGTGTCAAGGTTGCAGCACAGGGTTCAGACAACGTCTCGGATACTTCTCTTCGGACTGGCGGCTCAGTAGACACTTGGTCGACTATCTCAGATATTCTGAAATCTGGGCTGATAAACTGCCCAGACTCAGATGACGATGACATTGATATTGTAAGGGACGACCTGAACACTAAATACAAGACAGTTGTTCAGTCGGGGATGCACCTGGTTGCAACCAGACCTCGGTTGCTCCCATACTACGACATGATCCGATGGGCATTGGATCATGTCGAATTACCCACCAGAACCATCATAAATGACCGACGAAACACGGTCAGGACTTTCAGACCAGAGCATATCCAGTCTATGTATAGGCTACCAACGACTTCTGAATATATATATGGCAGTGAATTCCTGCAGGAATTCAAAAAGAAGGAGTGCGAAGAATATGATAAAACCATGGGTGGTTTGATAAAAGTCTTGGTTTCACGCTCCGCAACATTTAGAGTAAATGATAAGGGCGTGTATTCAATTTCTTTGCTGGAGCGACCATTCATATATGTGGCAATGATGGCGTGCCGACTTTTCGGCAGTGAGGATACCGCACATTTTTACATCCGGTGGGTACCCCTCATCTTTCAGGTAGCAGAAGGTAGCTCATTCAATTGGTCGAAGATGCTCTCCGATAGTTTGTTCGACAGGGTCACAGAGTACCAGGAGAAAAAAACAGCCGGGAGGGCATCCAGATTCTTCATGTCCGCGTATATCATGGACGCAATTTGCTCCATGATGCCTTTCCCTTTAATGAATTGGGCTTGGAGTCCAACCGAGGAAAAAACTGTACATGAGTACCATGATAAGTTGTGGGAAAATAACACAAATAAGTTTATTTATGAGATTTTCAATTGGGTGATGGTGCCCCTGCACGTCGCCATTTTTGGTCTTACACCACCCCGCATATCTGATAGCATTGCTGCGAATTTGAGCCGTATCGCAGACTGGTACGTAGAGGAAGAATTCTCCTATTTGAGAGTTTTCGGGGCCGCTATTCCTCCTCTGGCGCTCCCACAATTCATCCCCGACAAGCTAGCCTGTCGCGAGATTGCTTGGCAAACAATAATCGGCGGAGTGAGCAAAGAGCTCAAAGCGTCGGCCAAGAAGGTATGGCCATCTTTCCCTATTCGGCTGAATTCATATTCATTATTAGATTTTGGACATTCTAAAGTTGAGGCTGCAACCATTGAAGACTTGAGCCTAGTCTCTACCGAGTACAAGAAGCATGATCCTCAGGGGATCGTAAGCACTCATTTGGGAAATTGCGGATTAAATAGGTTCGAACATGAATGTTCGCCCTCTGATGATGTTTTCTGAGCGACGAGGTCCTAGTCGGAAGTGCAATTTCGAATCAGATCTCTAGCACCCGAAGACAGGGCTTCTGTTCTAAAATTTCAGGGACATAGGAGAAGATGCCTTCTCCTTGTGTTGGGAGGTTTGGGACTTTCTAAGGATAAAGAAAATGAGGCCGGGAGTTCTGCGGGGCAAACTTCTAATCCCGAAAAACGTCAGGAAGGGAATCAGGAACAGAATCCCGAACAGGGAAAAAGTCCCGAGCGAGAGAAGAGTCCCGAGCAGGAGAAGAATCCAGAAAAGAAGAAGAGTCCTGAGCGGGAGGAAAATCCCGAAACAGAAAAAGAGGTTACTAATCCTCCCAAGCAGCATAGTCCTGAGGTGGAAATAAAAGACACAGACCCACCGAAAACTCAGAATCCGGAGGCAGGGACTAAGACCTCTGATCCCCTGAAAGAGCAAGATCCGCTCAGCACACCAGGGAAGGTGGCGAAGCAGATCGGACAACCCATCACCTCTGTCACACCCTTGCAGTCATCATAGGGAGGCGTTAATGAGGGATGGATTTTCGGGGAAGAACTAAGACCTATAAGGGCAGAGGAACTCCCCCCTAATGATTTCTTTTTTGACAGAAAAAGGAAAGCTGTAGTCAAGCA
>JZKD02S0248187.1:10513-21118 GCA_000966675.3 Picea glauca
CTTACTTCAAGTTTCACTTCCTTATCTTTGATTGGAAGCAACATGTGAGTTCTCCCATTCTTCTCTAGGGTGTATGTGTTCATCCTCCCATCATGAATCACATTTCTATCATATTTCCACGGTCTACCCAGCAATAGATGACAAACATCCATGGGAATAACATCACAGAGTATCTTATCATTATATCATCCTATCTTAAATTCAACTAAACATCGTTCAGTGACATTTACCTGATGTCATTTTTGTAGCCATGAAACTCTATATGGACTTGGATGTTCAATCGTCTCCAGCTCCAGCTTTTCTACCATCTCTGTTGAAATGAGATTATCCATGCTACCACTATCCACAATGACTTTGCATACCCTGTCCTTGGTTTTACAAGCAGTCCGAAAAATTATGTTTCTTTGGATTGAACTCTCCACCCCCTTCTTTGGTGTTAAGAGAACTTTTTGCATCATCAACGATCTTCCACCTTCAGCATCTTCTGCCTCAACATTTCGCCTCTATGCTTCAGTGATGTGAGTCTCTCCACTCTCTTTCTTCTTATCTGGACATTCATAAGATGTGTTTCCATTCTTTCCATGCGTGAATAATTTTATTACTCCACCTCTTCCTCTTCCTCTACCTCTAGTATGAGGAAAAATATTATTATCATCATAATCTCCTCTCTGTTCGGTATGCTACCCTCTTTGTTCAGCATATTTCCCTCGCTGTGAACTTTCACCTCTCTCGGTTTGAGTCAGAGGTTTATTCCATTCCTCCTTGGGTTTCTGAATTTTATCCTGGGCAACTGAATTTCCTTTGGCTTGA
Source organism: Picea glauca (assembly GCA_000966675.3). NCBI lineage: Eukaryota > Viridiplantae > Streptophyta > Pinopsida > Pinales > Pinaceae > Picea > Picea glauca. The sequence goes on from JZKD02S0248187.1 coordinate 11,324, forward strand.
CTTCTGCCTCGGCCTCTCTGACCTTGTTTTCGGCTTAGCTTCTCTTCAGCTTTTAAATCCATCTGATAAGAATATTCCACTGTTCATATGGTCATCATGCTCATCTCGTCCTGAATGTCGTATCTTAGGCCATTCATGTACCTGACAACCTTTTCATCATCGCTTTCCCGATGACCTTCCCTGATGTTTAGCCTGTAGAATTCTTCAGTATATTCCTTCACTGTCATCAGCTTCTGTCTCAAGTTTTTCATTCTTTGAAACAGAGTAATCTGGTAATCCCTGGGAATGAATTTTTCCTTCATCTTCGCAATCATCCTATCCCAACTCTTGATTTTTTGCTTGCCTTTGCAGTGTATGTCAGCTTGTAGTTCATCCCACCACAATGCTGCATGTCCTTTCAATCTTGTGACAGCATGTCTAACCTTCTTGTCTTCCTCGACATCTTCATAGAAAAAATAAGTGTCCAAAGCTCTAATCCAGTCTAGAATCTCTTCAGCATTCAGGTTTCCCTCATAAACTGGGATGTCCATTTTTTCCCTGGCACCCATCCTTGCGACAACTCTAATCAATCGTTTATTTGCGGCATCTTCTGCTGAAATTTATTCTTCTTCATGTTCAACTTCATTTTCACTTTCAGAATCACTAAGATCTCCAGCACCAACTGTGCATCTTTGTGTTGTCTCCATTTCCTCAAGTTTGGCACATAAATCACACATTTCTCTCGCTATGGTTGGGTCAGGCAGCTGCCTACGTCTTCTTCTTGGTATTTCCCTTTCCTCTGGTGGATCAGGTGTTTGCTTGTCCCTTATTCTTGGCAGCATAGTGAATCTTCCTTTTCCTTGCTACAGAAAGAAAAGAAACCTTTCTGTGCTCTGATACCAAATGATGGTGCCCACTGTGCCCCTGCCTTGGCCACAGTCTCTGCACTGACCTCCCGGTCTTAATGGATCGTTCTAATTTCACCTTCGAGATGAAGTGGCTCTTTCAATTTCTCAATAGAATCTCTGTTAAAAACCCGACTCACAGGTCCTTCCTTTTCCCTTTTCAAGGCTTCGGTGCATACCTGATCTCTTCCCGACTGAAATTTCGGGTTTTAGGGTTTCACAATTCCCTTTGTCGAGAACCCCAGTCTTCTCGTTCCCCCAATATTCGATATGTCAATTTTCCGAAATGGATTTTAACTTCAGTTAGCCCCCTGGGCTATACCTTGGGTCCATATGACCTCCCCTTATATGACCGCAATCCCTTTCGGGTTTTTGCAACTCAAGTGCCCGACCTCTTGGTCTCTCGACTCCCGAATTGCTGATTCCTGAAGTGCCGAAATGACCTTGCCTTTCAGGATTTTCCCCGAACTCCTAGATTGTTGCCACGTGTCCCCATCAAGATGGATGGTCCCTGTTGCTTCGCAATCTTAGGAAATCAAATGCTTATGGGTTATTTTCCTTGGAACTCCCGAAGTTCTGATTCCCAACCTCCTATATGCTGAAATGATGTCAGCTGGCCCCACAATGGAACTTTCCTCCTTGTCGGGATTTCGAACTTCGCAATTACAAAATGTGCATGCTTCCTATCTTCAGGATTCGTGAAACATCGAACCCTGAAATGTCGATGGACTCTTGATCGTCGCCACGTGTCCTCCTATGATGGATGGTCCTCAGTCATTTTGCGATTTCGAGAAATCAAATGCTCCGAGTGTCTTGTATTCAGGATTCGCGAAATGTCGAATCTCGATATGTCGATGGCTCCTGATATCTGCCACGTATCCCAACTGATGGACGACCCTGATTCAGTCTCAGGATTTCATGACTTGCGATTCCCCGATGTCATAGTTCCTCTGTCAACTGAAAACCCCGGTGGCCAAAATACCGACGGGTTCTTAATCTCCGCCATGTGTCTCAACAGATGGAAGGTCCAGATCAACATCGATATTTTCACTATGAAGTGACCCGATCTCCTGTCCTCAAGACTTCCGATACCCCGAATTCCAAAGTCTCGATATCCCGACGTCTTTCGGGACCTTCACTCTGCTTGCGAGAGTTTAACCCTTGTGCAACTCTGGTCATGTCCCACGACTGACGGGTATCTAAGTGAGGATTTGACGGCTCATGATATCTTAAGCTTGAACCCTGGAAACAATTGTAACCTCCTCACTTCTCTGTCAGATCAGACGGCTGATGGTGATTTCACAAATTCTCTAGAAATAATTTTGATCGTCCGTCTCTTCCCTTCAACGACTTCGGAGGTTCGAATCCTTCTGAGGGTTTCCCCGACTTTGAGTCTTTCAAGAAACTCTTGCACGCACTCCTTGCAGCAAACCTTCAAACACTTCAGTGTTGAACACCTTTCGACTCTACACACTCCCTACAACAGCAGTCCTTCAATGGTATCTTGGGTTTCACCCTAGATTCAAGCTTGGTCTGTGCACACCTTGCACGATTCTTGCGTCAAATTTTCCCTTCAGAGGAAATGAGAACAAAAGCTAACCTATCTGAACTTTCAGAGACCAAACCTCTGAACCCTTTTTGTCAATGCACTCCTTGCGGACAATTCAACTACACTCCTTGCAGGAACTCTCTCTCAGATAGAGAAACAATTGAAACTCATTTCCTAACTCTTTCTCTCTCAGACTTCAAACATAATCCTGAAATCATTCATACACAGCGTAAAAAGAAAATGTATAACAAAAAGAGTAAAACCATGAACATACCATTCAGCATACACATACAAGAAACAAATACAACGCCATGAATCTGAATTAAGACTTCTTCTATTAACTTAAATCTTTGTACATGGGTGCTTTTCAAACACAGTTCTCTGTTCTAGCTCTGTATGCTCTCCTCTTGGTAATGTTCTTCACTATTATGCTCTCAATTGGCATCCTCCTTCTATATTACAATACACAATGAGGGTGTCTATATCCCGTTTCCCTCTCTCATTCTAAAATTGTCTAATCTACACATTCATTTCTATCTACTTGCATTAACTATCATAAATGCCTTCTAACTACTATGGACGAGAGTGGATCACTCAAGGTCCTTTACAATATTACAAGTGCGTTTCTTCTTAATTATCTCATTTAAGATTGGCGCATTAACTTCAAAAGTTTTTAAACAATTTATCATGTGTCCAAAATGCGTTGGCGCTTGCCCCATGCTTGCTTGACGTTGGCGATGCTCCTGCATCAACATTGGAAAATGGTGTGATTTCCAAAAAATCCCCTGGCACAACACCGATGAATGTCGCTCAAAATAGTCATTGGTGGCCGAGATCAAAGACAAGGAGTCGAGCCCTGATTCAGAGTCTNCATAGTCTCTACACTGACCTCCCGGTCTTAACGGATCGTTCTAATTTCACCTTCGAGATGAAGTGGCTCTTTCGATTCCTCACTAGAATCTCAATTAAAAACCCGACTCACAGGTCCTTCCTTTTCCCCTGTCACGGCTTCGGCGCATACCTGATCTCTTCCCAACTGAAATTTTGGGTTTTGGGGTTTTGCGATTCCCTTTTTCGAGAACCCCATTCTTCTCGTTCCCCCAATATTCGATATGCCGATTTGCCAAAACAGATTTTAACTTCAATTAGCCCCCATGGCTATACCTTCGGTCCACATGACCTCCCCTTATATTACCACAATCCCTTTTAGGTTTTCGCAACTCAAGCACCCAACCTCTTGGTCTCTCGACTCCCAAATTGTTGATTCCTGAAGTGCCAAAATAACCTTGCCTTTCAGGATTTTCCCCGAACTCCTAGATTGTTGCCACGTGTCCGCCTCAAGATGGACGGTCCATGTTGCTTCGGAATCTCGGGAAATCAAATTCTTATGGGTTCTTTGCCTTGGAACTCCCGAAGTTCCGATTCCTGACCTCCTATATGCTGAAATGACGTCAACTGGCCCCACAATGGAACTTTCCTCCTTGTCGGGGTTTCGGACTTCGCAGTTCCAAAATGTGCATGCTTCCTGTCTTCAGGATTGTGAAACACCGAACCTCGAAATGCCGATGGACTCTTGATCGTCGCCACGCGTCCTCCTATGATGGACGATCCTTAATCATTTTGAAATTTCGCGAAATCAAATGCTCTGGTCGTCTTGTCTTCAGGATTCGTGAAATGTCGAATCTCGATATGCCGATGGCTCCAAATCTCTGCCACGTATCCCAACTGATAGATGGCCTTGATTCAGTCTCAAGATTTTGCGACTTGCAATTCCCCGATGTCGCAGTTCCTCTTTCAACTCAAAACCCCGGTGGCCGAAATACTGATAGGTTCTTGATCTATGCCATGTGTCTCAACAGATGGACGGTCCAGATCAAAATTAATATTTTCACTATGAAGTGACCCGATCTCCTGTCCTTAAGACTTCTGATACCCCGAATTCCAAAGTCTTGATATCCTGAAGTCTTTCGGGACCTTCACTCTGCTTGTGAGAGTTTAACCCTCCTGCAACTCCAGTCAGATCCCACGACTGACGAGTATCTAAGTGAGGATATGACGGCTCACGATCTCTTAAGCTTGAACCCTGGAAACAGTCGTAACCTCCTAACTTCTCTGTCAGATCGGATGGCTAATGGTGATTTCACAAATTCTCTACGAAGAATTTTGACCGTCCATCTCTTCCCTTCAATGACTTCGCAGGTTCGAATCCTTCTGAGGGTTTCCCCAACTTTGAGTCTTTCAAGAAACTCCTGCACGCACTCCTTGCGGAAAACCTTCAAACACTTCAGTGTTGAACACCTTTCGACTTTGCGCACTCCCTGTAGCGGCAGTCCTTCAATGGCATCTCCAGTTTCACCCTAGATTCAAGCTTGGTATGTGCACACCTTGCACGACTCTTGCTTCAAATTTTCAAGTCAGAGGAAATGAGAACAAAATCTAACCTATCTAAACTTTCAGAGACAAAACCTCTAAACCCTTTTTTTCAACGCACTCCTTGTGGACAATTCAACTGCACTCCTTGCAGGAACTCTCGCTCAGATAGAGAAACAATTGAAACTCATTTCCTAACTCTTTCTCTCTCAGACTTCAAACACAATCCTGAAATCATTCATACACAACATAGAAAGAAAATTTATAATAGAAAGAGTAAAACCATGAATATACCATTCAACATACAAATACAAGAAATAAATACAACGCCATGAATCTGAATTAAGAATTCTTCTATTAACTTAAATCTCTGTACATGGGTGTTTTTCAAACACATTTCTCTGTTCTAGCTCTCTATGCTCTCCTCTTGGTAATGTTCTTCACTATTATGATCTCAATTGGCATCCTCCTTCTATATTACAATACACAATGAGGGTGTCTATATCTCGTTTCCCTCTCTCATTCTAAAACTGTCTAATCTACACATTCATTTCTATCTACTTGCTTTAACTATCATAAATTCCTTCTAACTACTATGGACGAGAGCGGATCGCTCAAGGTCCTTTACAATATTACAAGTGAGCTTCTTCTTAATTATCTCATTTAAGATTGGCGCATTAACTTCAAAATATTTTAAACAATTTATCATGTGTCCAAAATGCGTTGGTGCTTGCCCCACACTCGCTTGACATTGGTGATGCTCCTGCATCAACATTGGAAAATGGTGTGATTTCCACAAAATCCCCTGGCACAACACCGATGAATGTCACTCAAAACAGTCATTGGTGGTCGAGATCCAAGACAAGGAGTCGAGCCCTGATTCTGAGTCTGATTCTGAAAATACTGGTAAAGGACAGATCACTGACGTAGACCCCACTGCTATTGTTGGGACCACAACAATTCAAAAAGAAGAACCAACAGATCCTGAAGAGGGGGAGCACCTTTTTCATTCACATATGTGGGTGAAGGGGACACCGCTACATTTTATTGTTGATAGCAGAAGCTAGAAAAACCTCATCTCAACAGAGGTCGTCAAACAGTTGGGATTGTCGGCAACACCACACCCGCAGCCATACAACATCGGGTGGCTTCGACAAGGAAAAGATCTTCATGTCAGCCAACAGTGTCGATTTTCATATGACATCTAACCCTTCAATGATGAGGTAGTATGTGATGTTTCCCCACTGGATGTCTGTGATGTTCTTGGGCCAACTGTATATGTGGAGACACCATGCTGTTTATGAGTCTCGATCCCGTAGTTTCATTGTTACATTGGGGGGTCATCTCTACAGAATACCAGAGGTAGTTTCGACCACTGTTCCACCTAAAAAGTGTCTCAAGGTAGTATCTCATACTGCAAAATTCAGCTTCTTCACAATCTATTCAAAAGGAGAACAAAAGGACACTGCAACCACTANCGAACCCTGAAATGTCGATGGACTCTTGATCGTCGCCACGTGTCCTCCTATGATGGATGGTCCTCAGTCATTTTGCGATTTCGAGAAATCAAATGCTCCGAGTGTCTTGTATTCAGGATTCGCGAAATGTCGAATCTCGATATGTCGATGGCTCCTGATATCTGCCACGTATCCCAACTGATGGACGACCCTGATTCAGTCTCAGGATTTCATGACTTGCGATTCCCCGATGTCATAGTTCCTCTGTCAACTGAAAACCCCGGTGGCCAAAATACCGACGGGTTCTTAATCTCCGCCATGTGTCTCAACAGATGGAAGGTCCAGATCAACATCGATATTTTCACTATGAAGTGACCCGATCTCCTGTCCTCAAGACTTCCGATACCCCGAATTCCAAAGTCTCGATATCCCGACGTCTTTCGGGACCTTCACTCTGCTTGCGAGAGTTTAACCCTTGTGCAACTCTGGTCATGTCCCACGACTGACGGGTATCTAAGTGAGGATTTGACGGCTCATGATATCTTAAGCTTGAACCCTGGAAACAATTGTAACCTCCTCACTTCTCTGTCAGATCAGACGGCTGATGGTGATTTCACAAATTCTCTAGAAATAATTTTGATCGTCCGTCTCTTCCCTTCAACGACTTCGGAGGTTCGAATCCTTCTGAGGGTTTCCCCGACTTTGAGTCTTTCAAGAAACTCTTGCACGCACTCCTTGCAGCAAACCTTCAAACACTTCAGTGTTGAACACCTTTCGACTCTACACACTCCCTACAACAGCAGTCCTTCAATGGTATCTTGGGTTTCACCCTAGATTCAAGCTTGGTCTGTGCACACCTTGCACGATTCTTGCGTCAAATTTTCCCTTCAGAGGAAATGAGAACAAAAGCTAACCTATCTGAACTTTCAGAGACCAAACCTCTGAACCCTTTTTGTCAATGCACTCCTTGCGGACAATTCAACTACACTCCTTGCAGGAACTCTCTCTCAGATAGAGAAACAATTGAAACTCATTTCCTAACTCTTTCTCTCTCAGACTTCAAACATAATCCTGAAATCATTCATACACAGCGTAAAAAGAAAATGTATAACAAAAAGAGTAAAACCATGAACATACCATTCAGCATACACATACAAGAAACAAATACAACGCCATGAATCTGAATTAAGACTTCTTCTATTAACTTAAATCTTTGTACATGGGTGCTTTTCAAACACAGTTCTCTGTTCTAGCTCTGTATGCTCTCCTCTTGGTAATGTTCTTCACTATTATGCTCTCAATTGGCATCCTCCTTCTATATTACAATACACAATGAGGGTGTCTATATCCCGTTTCCCTCTCTCATTCTAAAATTGTCTAATCTACACATTCATTTCTATCTACTTGCATTAACTATCATAAATGCCTTCTAACTACTATGGACGAGAGTGGATCACTCAAGGTCCTTTACAATATTACAAGTGCGTTTCTTCTTAATTATCTCATTTAAGATTGGCGCATTAACTTCAAAAGTTTTTAAACAATTTATCATGTGTCCAAAATGCGTTGGCGCTTGCCCCATGCTTGCTTGACGTTGGCGATGCTCCTGCATCAACATTGGAAAATGGTGTGATTTCCAAAAAATCCCCTGGCACAACACCGATGAATGTCGCTCAAAATAGTCATTGGTGGCCGAGATCAAAGACAAGGAGTCGAGCCCTGATTCAGAGTCTAATTCTGAAAATACTGGTAAAGGACAGATCACTCACGTAGACCCCACTGCTATTGTCATGACCGCAACATTTCAAAAAGAATAACCAACAGATCCTGAAGAGGGTGAGCACCTTTTTCATTCACAGATGTGGGTGACAGGGACCCCGCTGCATTTTATTATTGATAGCGGAAGCTAGAAAAACCTCATCTCAGTAGAGGCCATCAAACAGTTGGGATTGTCGGAAACACCACACCCGCAGCCATACAACATCGGGTGGCTTCGGCAAGGACGGGATATCCGTGTTAGCCAACAATGTTCCACCTAAATTGTGTCTCAAGGTAGTATCTGATACTGCAAAATTCAGCTTCTTCACAATCTATTCAAAAGGAGAATAAAAGGACACTGCAACCACTACAACCTTGCCCCAAGCACCTTCTATCCAACAGAAGCAGGTCGACAAGGATGTATTAAAGTGAAAATATTACTTCTTCACATCGTCCTCTCATGTAGCTCGACTTGTTGAACATCCTCAACCTCAACAGGTTCGAGACAGATTTCAACAAATTGAGCAGTGCGACATCTCCAGCAAGACAAGCAGCTCACCAAGATGCAGATTCAACAAACACTTTTCTCTCTCCCCCGAGAACTCAATGCAATGGATACCATTGATTCTTAAGGAGGGAGGATTGATCTAGGTGTATATCGGTGGCCACCCACCTTTTACAAATAGCTCAAAATTGTTTTCTGGCAATTTTGGCAATTTACTATTTTTAGCAGGTTTTAACTTTCAGGGCCATTTTGAGGGCCCAAATGAAGGTTTTTCAAGATAGAGGTTCTCAATGATATACAAAGGCATTAATTATCCCCCAAAATGAATCTCCTTGATGATACCTTTCCAATGAGCTATCACACGCCTAAAACGAAGATCGTATGCAAATGTTACGACCCCGGGAAGTTGTTGTACTCACTTACCCAAACGGGGCCCACATGACTTTTGGCGCTTCATCTCCTAGGGTTAGATTTCTGGATGTCTAGGGTTTTTGGAATTCCTTCTTATTGTAAAAAGGCCTTCAGAGCCTCATTGTAATCATCTTCTAGTGAATGCGATTATCTGTCACATCTCTTCTCAGAGATAAGCTGCCACCATTCTAGCGAATCTTTCACTCTATATTTTTATAGTCTCTATACATTTATTTCATTAATAGAAATTGTGTATTACTATATATCTGTGTTTATGGTTGCATCTATGATACATTTCTATTATATTATTGAATATCTGTGATATCTCTGTGCATTTCTTTATTATATCTCCGATCTTATTTCATGCCGAAAATAATCTGGATCAGTGGTATTAGAACAGGCTTCTCTTGATAAAAAAATTCAGTGCATGTCCCCGACGAGGTCCAATTATAGCAAGTTGGGTCTTGAGATTTTCTCTCTTGAAGACAATTTCTCTCACACACCCAATAAACCCTCAATGGTGGAAGAAAATAAAAATGACGGAGCAGACGATCCTATCAATCTATTGCTTGAGCAAGCTCTCACGCGACAGAAGAACGAAATGATGGAGAATTTTGCCCACATCCTTCAATGCATGCCGATAGCATCAGGTGCATATTCATTAAGTGGCCAATTTGGAGGCACCTTGCCTTTCAAAGTACAAGTTAATTTTTATATTCCTGTATTTGAAGGATAGGTAGATGCAGAAGCCATAGAAAAATTGTTAACTCTGCTAGAAAGTTATTTCTTTGTTAACAATTTTTCCGACAAAGAAAAGATCACCTTTGCACTCCTTAAATCTCTCCCTCATGTCAAACATTG
>JZKD02S0248209.1:0-15277 GCA_000966675.3 Picea glauca
TATATTGGATTAAACTAAACTCTTGTATGAGAGTTTAGATTAATTTTTGAAAACTCTTTCTAAGAGTTAAATTCAACTCCACCCAAAGAATATTTTCAAATCGACAAAATCTAAATAAAATAATATTTTTTTAGAATTAGATAGATAGATAGATATATAGATAGATATCACTTATTGGCTGAAAGTTTTTTAATATCATTCATATTATACTTTACTTCCAAAAAAAAAGAGAGGATAAAGGATAGAAAGGTCCAAAAAGAAAAGGATATTGGGATAATTAATTTTTTTTCGCTATGGGATATTATAATTTGGCTAATCCTTTTTTGAATTTGTCCTTTTTTGAAAAGTGAAAATTTTTGTTTTATCACTTGTGGAATTTTGGTTTTGGGATATTAAAATTTAGTTTATCACTTGTGAAATTTTGACATTGGATTTCAAGTTTGTAATTTTTTGAACATGCGATGCTAAAGTGATGGCAATCACAAAAATATTGAAAGAGAATTGATAGAGATGAAAGGAATGCGAAAAAACATGAGTACATGGAAAAAATGAAGAGCAAGTGAATTTAACAAAAGCAATGTGGAGGAACATGAAAACAACAAAAAAATTATGTTGACAAATGTCAAGGAACTCATCAAAAACATGAATGAACAAAACAATGTTGATATCTACACCATTGGTGAGTTGGGAATTTCATAAATTTTGAATTTTGTAGCCTAGAATTGATTTTTTCATGTTGTAATTTTTTTTTTAAACTTGCATGCATGCATACATACAAATATAATTATATTCAAACTATAAAATTTATATTTGTATTCAGGGGGGACATTTAACCATCAAGAAGATCCTATTATACTGGGTAATTTACATAAATTAACTAGTAGTTGCAATAACATTCATTTTGATGAAAAATTTCTAGAGAACATGGATGCATCTAAGATTGAAGAAATGGTATTGATAAATCATGATCACACAAATCGATATAATGTAAATGTGACGATGAGTATGATTAGAGACGAAGAACTTAACTTCACCCTTGTACTTTCATAATCCTAGCTCAAGAGTGGCTTTCATAGTTGGTCTCCTATGGTTGGGTGGAAAGGCATTAGTTTACAACTAATTTGGTAGTTTATTATCATAAATATATGTAATTATATTTATTTATGCTTGAATGTGTTTATGTCAATTATTCCATGATTTTTTCTTTATATATGTGGGAATTTTGTAATGGAATGACTATCTTAATGGGAAATATATTTATTTATTACGTAAATAGACTTCTATTAATTATATCTGAGTATAGCTCATTATGCATGTTAGCTTTAATGAAGAATACATTGTCATTTGAAGTTATTTATGTTAGACCCGATGTGTTGAGATTCTCTATTTTTCATATGTATTTGTGTATATAATAATGAATAGTGTTGGGCCTTTCGTTTTGATAAGAGAAGTTGTGAAAATTATCAAGGAGACAACCCATCAAGTGAAGAGGGTTGAGAAAGGATACATGCAACAGAAAGAAGTTAGAACAAAAAGCAGTCTAAGACCAGCGTGAATCAGTGTTGAGACAATACAGTTGCAACAGAATCAAGAAGAGAAGAGGGCCTACGTGTTCTCAAGGAGAGGAAGGAAACAATTGTATTTATATGTTTGTATTGTATTGTATTGTACTGGGTGGGTGTGTGAAGGAGATAGGAGAGAGGAACAAGATGCAAGAACTAGATTTATACTCCAGAGCTAGAATATAATTAGCAAGGGGAAGGGATTAGACTGATTACGATCAGCTTTAGTATTATGTTGAGAAGTTCCTATTGATCTCTTCTACGAAAAGTCTAGTAGATGACTAATGTAAATATGTGAATGTATGTGGATCAAGACCTTTTGATATAATGGAAATATAATGGAGATCAAATTTTGAAAGTTCCTGGTTTCTATTAATTTTTGCGTCTTTGAATGTGATGTCGCTATTTTTTATGCATTGCATGTCTTTATCACTTCTTGATGTGTTGTACATCTCTATTCTTGTGTATCAGTGTAGGATGTATTAAAGGACCCGAACAAAATAATCTATATTATGTTAGAATGGTAACAATATAGATGTGTTATAGATATGTATAACATTCTTCTTGACCTTCCCTTAGTTGTTTTTCCTCGGTTGCGCTTCAGGTGAGACTTATTTCCTTTCAGAAAGATGAAAATGCCAATGCACTAGACTACATTGGTACTCTTTTTTTGGTAGCCTGACAAGGAACTTGGTCTAACAACTTTAAGCCAACAAAATGATTCTGTTGTCGGAACCATGACTTTACAAGGGAACTTGTAAGGAGAATGTTTCCATGGATCCACAAGTCTGACATTCAACAGTGGTGGGAACGTAAGTGTCATGCGTTCATATTAAAGGAAGCAGAGTTACAGAATATGAACTAGGATGTCGCTAAGGATTTTGTCTTCTACTTAGAAAGATCAATCGACCAATATGAGATCTTCTGGGTAGAATTCCCATAAAAAAAATTCTAGTGGGTAGATCACCTACAAGAAGCACCAAAGTTCAAAGAACGGGTAAAATAAATTGGTTCTTAGGATACAAAGAGGCTAGAATAGCTTCACCGATTGGATCACCAGATTACTCGAGCGATGGATTTCAGGGTTGACACGTCCCTGGAAGGTTATATCACCGAGTTTGCAGCAGAGAACCACCAATCTTTTTCATGAGCCGAAGAAATATTCAAGAAAGGGGCATAGGGAAGATTGTTGAGGGAAATTACCCTCTAGATCAAGGTATTTTTGGTGGAATAGGGGATTTTAGTTGTTCCCTCACATGAGATTGAAACCTAAACCCATGCGCTCAAGGTGGGGAAATATTGGGGTAGGTTCATGACCTAAGAAGGGGAATGGGTTCTTTGACATATGGGGGAAGAGAAAACTGTAAGAAGTGAGCGTGCCTTGAGGAGAGTTGCCATAGTTGAGAAATGGTGGTAGGGAAAGGTAAAAAGAGTAGCGAAGTAGTCCGAAGTGTTGCATAAAGAAATCAGACCAGGAGGAATAGATGAAATAAAACCAAAGGAGTTGCAGAAGTTGCAAAGACAAGAAATACTAGTCAGTCTAAGATTGCAGGAAAGAGAAGCGCAGAAAGAAAGAATTCCCATGGATATCGGACGCGATAAGGAAGCTTTAGAAGTAAGAGAAGACAAATGAAATCTGGATCTTGTGGAAGACATAGAATATTCGTCCTGATCTCAAGAGGAGTCGACCACGAAGCAGAGCAAGTTTCTCTAGTACAAGAAAATGATACCCCCGGATCAAAGAAACTTGCCCAAAAGTCAGTGGAACCAGCCCCGAGTCGCTCATCCCCCAGGCACCTTCAATACCCTTGGTAAGATCAGTACCTCATACTCATACATATTCTATTTTTTCAAATTCAGTCAATTCAACAAGACCCGCAACTATACATAGTGGAAGGGTAGTAAGGTTTCATGATAGATTGCAACCAAGGCCATTAGGATTTATTTTGATAGGAACAAGAACACTAGAAATAGTTGGACACATGAGAGGATCAATTGCTCGATACCCATAGTTCTGAGGTAAAGAGGATGAGGGAATAGAACAACATTGGTTTATATGTGAGGCCATCTGGAGGTCCAGAGGGACCTTAGATGCGAACAGGTTATTAGAACTCTAGACTACCTTGAGGGGTCATGCCCTCAAATGGTACATGAAGGATATTGAGCCTGGGGTGCAAGGACATGCCTTTACCCTTGACCAAGTGTGTCAGAAATTTATTGTTGAATCCAAATTACCTCATTCAGAACAACAAGCTCTCTCTGAGTTGTGCGAGATTCAATAGAGAGAGGGGGAGTTTGCATGGGAATACAGTTATAAGTTTAAGGACACTATTAGGATATTGGTGCACCCAATTAATGAATACCGTCAAAGTGAATAATACATCCAAGGGTTTCTACCCTTGAAATGAATCCCCTTGACGCAATAGAGAATAGCCACACTGACAAATGCTTTTGGAACAATCAATGAAGATTGAAGCCATGGTGGGATACTGAGGGAGCCTGAGGATAAACAGACCTCTGGTATATTTACACATGTTGAATATCTAAGGACATTTATCTACACTCACGAAGAATATCCAGGACTTAACTCTACTTAAGCTAGTGCGACCTCAAGTTTGGTGTACAGGATGCTACACAGAGGGGCATTTGGCAACTGAGTGTCTGTGGATAAGAGGAATGGACCACCCCCTACAAGACCAATAGGAGAAGTTGCATAGGTATAAAAAACTCCACCATTTCATGCACTAGTTCAATACAATGCTTTCCAATGAGCCCAAACCACTTAGACAACCAAATACTATGAGATCTATCAGACTTAGGGGCATGCACCAAGGCACTGCACCATCCTACAGAAGTACTCACATGCCCCCAATACAATACATTGTGAATTTTTTAGGTCCACAACACATGCTACAAACCAATGTTGGACATTAGATGCACTTGCCAACAAATTGGACCGGACTGCATTCAGGATAAATGAAACACCCCAGGGGTCAAGAAGAGGCTGGGGAAATGGAAGTGCAGATAGATTTACAGGAGGGAGGAATGGAGGATAAGGACCAGGTCGATGTTACAATTGTGATGAACAAGGACATATGGTGAGAGACTATCCTCATCTGAGACAATGATCTAGGTGGATATCGGTGGCCACCCACCTATTCCAATTGGCTCATTTTGTCAATCGTTAGTTCAACATGTTCTTTTGTACTTCTTTGTAATTGTGGGTTCTACACTTCTAGGGATATATGAATCCCTACACATCTTCCAGGTGGATATTGGTGGCCTCCCACCTAATCCAACTGGATTATTTTGTATGTATTCATGTCAGCACATCTTGATGTACTTCCAGGGCCGTTTTGGGGCCCTAAACAGTGCTATTTTGGTGTGCCACAATGAAACTATAGATGAAGTCAGATTTTGATGGCATAATGTGTATTTCTCTAAAATACCTTTCCAACGGGCTATCACGCGCCTAAAACGAAGATTGTATGTGAAAGTTACAACCCCAGAAAATTAATGTACTAACTTACCCAAACGGGGTCCACATGACTTTTGGCGTTTCATCTCCTAGGGTTAGGTTTTTGGATGTCTAGGGATTTGGCATTCTTGTTTAACATAAAAATGAATTAAGTACCTCATTGTAATCATCTTCTTGCGAATGAGCGTAGCCGTCACATCTCTTCTCAGAGATAAAGTTGCCACCATTCTAACGAGTCTTGCACTTTGTATTTTTACAGTCCCTTTACAATTATTTCATTAAAATAAATCCAGTATTGTTGTATCTCTTTGTTTCTAGAAATTTCCCTGAGTATTTCATTGTAATTTATCTTCTTTCATTTCGTTTCGAACATAATCTGGATCAGTGGTATCAGATCAGGTTGCTCTTGATCATTTTTAAGCACATTTTCCTCACAAGGTCTGAGTATAGCCAATTGGGTCTTAAGCTTGTCTCTCTTGAGGAAAATCGCTCTCGCACACCCAAGAAACCCTTGATGGTGAAAGAAAATAAAAACGATGGAGCAGAAAATTCTATTAAATTGTTGCTTGAGCAAGCTCTCGTGTGACAGGGGACGAAATGATGGATAATTTTTCACACATCCTTCAACGCCTGCCGATAGAAACAGACACATCTTCATCAAACGACCATTTTGGAGGAACCTCTCCCTTTAAGTTATAGGTTAATTTTGATATTCCCATATTTGAAGGTCAAATAGATGCGTATGCCCTAGAAAAATGATTAAATGTATTAGAAGGTTACTTCTCTGTTCAAAATTTGTCGAACAGGGAAAATATCACCTCTGCACTCCTCAAGGCTCTCTCCCTTTTTAAACATTGGTGGGAAACTTATTTGGAGCAAATTTCCATAGAGGAATATGGAATATATGGGGTCGAGCCCACTTGGGATTTTTTGTGGATGTGGTCAAAGAAAAATACTATCCTATTGATAACTATGAAGACCAGTAAATGAGATGGACCACACTATGGCAAGAGAAGAGCCAAATAGTGTCAAAGTTCACAAATACTGTCCATACCTTGCGCACCAAGCTGGGTATCAAAGACTCTAAGTGGAATATGGTTCTAAAATATCGTGGGGCTCTACATAGGTACAGCCAAACCGAAATGGAATTCCTAAGCATCTCATCATTGGGAGTTTCCTATCGATATGATGTCAAAATCGAGCAGAAATTTAGGCACCATAACAAATGGGAATTTGGGTTTGCAACTNTTTTATCACTTGTGGAATTTTGGTTTTGGGATATTAAAATTTAGTTTATCACTTGTGAAATTTTGACATTGGATTTCAAGTTTGTAATTTTTTGAACATGCGATGCTAAAGTGATAGTAATCAGAAAAATATTGAAAGAGAATTGATAGAGATGAAAGGAATGCGAAAAATCATGAGTACATGGAAAAAATGAAGAACAAGTGAATTTAACAAAAGCAATGTGGAGGAACATGGAAACAACAAGAAAATTATGTTGACAAATGTCAAGGAACTCATCAAAAACATGAATGAACGAAACAATGTTGATATCTACACCATTGGTGAGTTGGGAATTTCATAAATTTTGAATTTTGTAGCCTAGAATTGATTTTTTCATATTGTAATTTTTTTTTAAACTTGCATGCATACATACAAATATAATTATATTCAAACTATAAAATTTATATTTGTATGCAGGGGGGACATTTAACCATCAAGAAGATCCTATTATACTGGGTAATTTACATAAATTAACTAGTAGTTGCAACAACATTCATTTTGATGAAAAATTTCTAGAGAACATGGATGCATCTAAGATTGAAGAAATGGTATTGATAAATCATGATCACACAAATCGATATAATGTAAATGTGACGATGAGTATGATTAGAGACGAAGAACTTAACTTCACCCTTGTACTTTCATAATCCTAGCTCAAGAGTGGCTTTCATAGTTGGTCTCCTATGGTTGGGTGGAAAGGCATTAGTTTACAACTAATTTGGTAGTTTATTATCATAAATATATGTAATTATATTTATTTATGCTTGAATGTGTTTATGTCAATTATTCCATGATTTTTTCTTTATATATGTGGGAATTTTGTAATGGAATGACTATCTTAATGGGAAATATATTTATTTATTACGTAAATAGACTTCTATTAATTATATCTGAGTATAGCTCATTATGCATGTTAGCTTTAATGAAGAATACATTGTCATTTGAAGTTATTTATGTTAGACCCGATGTGTTGAGATTCTCTATTTTTCATATGTATTTGTGTATATAATAATGAATAGTGTTGGGCCTTTCGTTTTGATAAGAGAAGTTGTGAAAATTATCAAGGAGACAACCCATCAAGTGAAGAGGGTTGAGAAAGGATACATGCAACAGAAAGAAGTTAGAACAAAAAGCAGTCTAAGACCAGCGTGAATCAGTGTTGAGACAATACAGTTGCAACAGAATCAAGAAGAGAAGAGGGCCTACGTGTTCTCAAGGAGAGGAAGGAAACAATTGTATTTATATGTTTGTATTGTATTGTATTGTACTGGGTGGGTGTGTGAAGGAGATAGGAGAGAGGAACAAGATGCAAGAACTAGATTTATACTCCAGAGCTAGAATATAATTAGCAAGGGGAAGGGATTAGACTGATTACGATCAGCTTTAGTATTATGTTGAGAAGTTCCTATTGATCTCTTCTACGAAAAGTCTAGTAGATGACTAATGTAAATATGTGAATGTATGTGGATCAAGACCTTTTGATATAATGGAAATATAATGGAGATCAAATTTTGAAAGTTCCTGGTTTCTATTAATTTTTGCGTCTTTGAATGTGATGTCGCTATTTTTTATGCATTGCATGTCTTTATCACTTCTTGATGTGTTGTACATCTCTATTCTTGTGTATCAGTGTAGGATGTATTAAAGGACCCGAACAAAATAATCTATATTATGTTAGAATGGTAACAATATAGATGTGTTATAGATATGTATAACATTCTTCTTGACCTTCCCTTAGTTGTTTTTCCTCGGTTGCGCTTCAGGTGAGACTTATTTCCTTTCAGAAAGATGAAAATGCCAATGCACTAGACTACATTGGTACTCTTTTTTTGGTAGCCTGACAAGGAACTTGGTCTAACAACTTTAAGCCAACAAAATGATTCTGTTGTCGGAACCATGACTTTACAAGGGAACTTGTAAGGAGAATGTTTCCATGGATCCACAAGTCTGACATTCAACAGTGGTGGGAACGTAAGTGTCATGCGTTCATATTAAAGGAAGCAGAGTTACAGAATATGAACTAGGATGTCGCTAAGGATTTTGTCTTCTACTTAGAAAGATCAATCGACCAATATGAGATCTTCTGGGTAGAATTCCCATAAAAAAAATTCTAGTGGGTAGATCACCTACAAGAAGCACCAAAGTTCAAAGAACGGGTAAAATAAATTGGTTCTTAGGATACAAAGAGGCTAGAATAGCTTCACCGATTGGATCACCAGATTACTCGAGCGATGGATTTCAGGGTTGACACGTCCCTGGAAGGTTATATCACCGAGTTTGCAGCAGAGAACCACCAATCTTTTTCATGAGCCGAAGAAATATTCAAGAAAGGGGCATAGGGAAGATTGTTGAGGGAAATTACCCTCTAGATCAAGGTATTTTTGGTGGAATAGGGGATTTTAGTTGTTCCCTCACATGAGATTGAAACCTAAACCCATGCGCTCAAGGTGGGGAAATATTGGGGTAGGTTCATGACCTAAGAAGGGGAATGGGTTCTTTGACATATGGGGGAAGAGAAAACTGTAAGAAGTGAGCGTGCCTTGAGGAGAGTTGCCATAGTTGAGAAATGGTGGTAGGGAAAGGTAAAAAGAGTAGCGAAGTAGTCCGAAGTGTTGCATAAAGAAATCAGACCAGGAGGAATAGATGAAATAAAACCAAAGGAGTTGCAGAAGTTGCAAAGACAAGAAATACTAGTCAGTCTAAGATTGCAGGAAAGAGAAGCGCAGAAAGAAAGAATTCCCATGGATATCGGACGCGATAAGGAAGCTTTAGAAGTAAGAGAAGACAAATGAAATCTGGATCTTGTGGAAGACATAGAATATTCGTCCTGATCTCAAGAGGAGTCGACCACGAAGCAGAGCAAGTTTCTCTAGTACAAGAAAATGATACCCCCGGATCAAAGAAACTTGCCCAAAAGTCAGTGGAACCAGCCCCGAGTCGCTCATCCCCCAGGCACCTTCAATACCCTTGGTAAGATCAGTACCTCATACTCATACATATTCTATTTTTTCAAATTCAGTCAATTCAACAAGACCCGCAACTATACATAGTGGAAGGGTAGTAAGGTTTCATGATAGATTGCAACCAAGGCCATTAGGATTTATTTTGATAGGAACAAGAACACTAGAAATAGTTGGACACATGAGAGGATCAATTGCTCGATACCCATAGTTCTGAGGTAAAGAGGATGAGGGAATAGAACAACATTGGTTTATATGTGAGGCCATCTGGAGGTCCAGAGGGACCTTAGATGCGAACAGGTTATTAGAACTCTAGACTACCTTGAGGGGTCATGCCCTCAAATGGTACATGAAGGATATTGAGCCTGGGGTGCAAGGACATGCCTTTACCCTTGACCAAGTGTGTCAGAAATTTATTGTTGAATCCAAATTACCTCATTCAGAACAACAAGCTCTCTCTGAGTTGTGCGAGATTCAATAGAGAGAGGGGGAGTTTGCATGGGAATACAGTTATAAGTTTAAGGACACTATTAGGATATTGGTGCACCCAATTAATGAATACCGTCAAAGTGAATAATACATCCAAGGGTTTCTACCCTTGAAATGAATCCCCTTGACGCAATAGAGAATAGCCACACTGACAAATGCTTTTGGAACAATCAATGAAGATTGAAGCCATGGTGGGATACTGAGGGAGCCTGAGGATAAACAGACCTCTGGTATATTTACACATGTTGAATATCTAAGGACATTTATCTACACTCACGAAGAATATCCAGGACTTAACTCTACTTAAGCTAGTGCGACCTCAAGTTTGGTGTACAGGATGCTACACAGAGGGGCATTTGGCAACTGAGTGTCTGTGGATAAGAGGAATGGACCACCCCCTACAAGACCAATAGGAGAAGTTGCATAGGTATAAAAAACTCCACCATTTCATGCACTAGTTCAATACAATGCTTTCCAATGAGCCCAAACCACTTAGACAACCAAATACTATGAGATCTATCAGACTTAGGGGCATGCACCAAGGCACTGCACCATCCTACAGAAGTACTCACATGCCCCCAATACAATACATTGTGAATTTTTTAGGTCCACAACACATGCTACAAACCAATGTTGGACATTAGATGCACTTGCCAACAAATTGGACCGGACTGCATTCAGGATAAATGAAACACCCCAGGGGTCAAGAAGAGGCTGGGGAAATGGAAGTGCAGATAGATTTACAGGAGGGAGGAATGGAGGATAAGGACCAGGTCGATGTTACAATTGTGATGAACAAGGACATATGGTGAGAGACTATCCTCATCTGAGACAATGATCTAGGTGGATATCGGTGGCCACCCACCTATTCCAATTGGCTCATTTTGTCAATCGTTAGTTCAACATGTTCTTTTGTACTTCTTTGTAATTGTGGGTTCTACACTTCTAGGGATATATGAATCCCTACACATCTTCCAGGTGGATATTGGTGGCCTCCCACCTAATCCAACTGGATTATTTTGTATGTATTCATGTCAGCACATCTTGATGTACTTCCAGGGCCGTTTTGGGGCCCTAAACAGTGCTATTTTGGTGTGCCACAATGAAACTATAGATGAAGTCAGATTTTGATGGCATAATGTGTATTTCTCTAAAATACCTTTCCAACGGGCTATCACGCGCCTAAAACGAAGATTGTATGTGAAAGTTACAACCCCAGAAAATTAATGTACTAACTTACCCAAACGGGGTCCACATGACTTTTGGCGTTTCATCTCCTAGGGTTAGGTTTTTGGATGTCTAGGGATTTGGCATTCTTGTTTAACATAAAAATGAATTAAGTACCTCATTGTAATCATCTTCTTGCGAATGAGCGTAGCCGTCACATCTCTTCTCAGAGATAAAGTTGCCACCATTCTAACGAGTCTTGCACTTTGTATTTTTACAGTCCCTTTACAATTATTTCATTAAAATAAATCCAGTATTGTTGTATCTCTTTGTTTCTAGAAATTTCCCTGAGTATTTCATTGTAATTTATCTTCTTTCATTTCGTTTCGAACATAATCTGGATCAGTGGTATCAGATCAGGTTGCTCTTGATCATTTTTAAGCACATTTTCCTCACAAGGTCTGAGTATAGCCAATTGGGTCTTAAGCTTGTCTCTCTTGAGGAAAATCGCTCTCGCACACCCAAGAAACCCTTGATGGTGAAAGAAAATAAAAACGATGGAGCAGAAAATTCTATTAAATTGTTGCTTGAGCAAGCTCTCGTGTGACAGGGGACGAAATGATGGATAATTTTTCACACATCCTTCAACGCCTGCCGATAGAAACAGACACATCTTCATCAAACGACCATTTTGGAGGAACCTCTCCCTTTAAGTTATAGGTTAATTTTGATATTCCCATATTTGAAGGTCAAATAGATGCGTATGCCCTAGAAAAATGATTAAATGTATTAGAAGGTTACTTCTCTGTTCAAAATTTGTCGAACAGGGAAAATATCACCTCTGCACTCCTCAAGGCTCTCTCCCTTTTTAAACATTGGTGGGAAACTTATTTGGAGCAAATTTCCATAGAGGAATATGGAATATATGGGGTCGAGCCCACTTGGGATTTTTTGTGGATGTGGTCAAAGAAAAATACTATCCTATTGATAACTATGAAGACCAGTAAATGAGATGGACCACACTATGGCAAGAGAAGAGCCAAATAGTGTCAAAGTTCACAAATACTGTCCATACCTTGCGCACCAAGCTGGGTATCAAAGACTCTAAGTGGAATATGGTTCTAAAATATCGTGGGGCTCTACATAGGTACAGCCAAACCGAAATGGAATTCCTAAGCATCTCATCATTGGGAGTTTCCTATCGATATGATGTCAAAATCGAGCAGAAATTTAGGCACCATAACAAATGGGAATTTGGGTTTGCAACTCTCCAACAACCAAAGCATGGTAAATATGGCCCTAACCAACAGCCCCTAGACAACTAGTCTAAGACACAGGACAAAAAGGGTAAAGGGAAGACGAAGAATGTAACATCCTCGGTCGTCATCCCACTAGCCGGGTAAACGCTACTATGCGGAACAACATCATTCTCATACTTAGTTAATAACATGCATTTAAGTCATATTAAACACATTTAACTCAGAGTAAGCACAAGATTACTGCTAACATAAATAATCCATGTCATTAACAATAATTCATATGCACAACAGAATACATGATACATATAAGAATCACAAGCATGCAAAACATAATATTAAGCATAAGCTGATACTTATCTTTGAAACCATGGTAATTCCACCAACCACGTGAAGGCCTTCCACGAACCTCCCAGCCTTAGACCACGTTACTCATCATGCTCAGTATTGGGTCACCCCCGATCTAGGACTAAGCTCCACCCAAGGCAAGGAATCCTAGTCTAGGCTGAGGTTATAGGGAAAACTGCATAGAATAACTAAGATGATTCTTCCCAGGATGCCTTCTTACGCCCACTACTCACGGACTCTCATTCCCCACATGCATGTTCCGCCTAGGAGTATACACCTTCATAAGCACAGTCCATCAGTGTTTCACCTCCCTCTTTGGGTCTCAGCAACATGCTGGATCAGGAAGTCTTAGAGCTTCGTAGATGGTGTTGGACTCTCTATAGAAGAATATCACTTCCCAACAGACTCCTTCACCTGGAAATAGCTTCTCACAGGCCTGAAAAAATGCCTCTTCAACTAAGGGCCTTAAAACTCGGTTCTTTAGCCCTTTCTGACTCAATTCCCGCACGGTGAGGATAACCACAACACAACCCCACTCAGGAAAACAGAAAACAACAACCTACAGATAGATCAGGTATGGATTCAACTCTGCAATGGCGGATAGACTGGGTTCTAGAACTCACAAGTCAAATTTCCCCTCCTGAACATTTCTCTCAACAATGCATAGGTATGTCAAGGGAAAACGCAGACCAATAATGGAATCAGACAGATGATGTTTTGGTCTTCAAGAATATGTCTCGGTTTTCTGGTTCTCAAAGCTACGTGAGGGTATCCGAAATCAGACGCAAAGGATGATGGTATGAAGAGCGACCCCCTCCATGACTGACTTCTACAGTTTTTTAACTTCATGTGCCTGGGTCAACACATGTCACCCATGAAGCTGCATGCACTCGATCAGCATGCATTCCTCTCTAGGAACTTAGGACACAACATATATTTCACATGGCTTTTGGAATAATATTAAAATATTATTCCCAAGGACCTAAGCCCCTAGGCTCAACACTTAGCCTCTCTTTCCAACCTTCCATCCCCTAATCCCTTACCCAATATGTGGAAGCTTAGTCCCCCATCACTCATTGATCGTGGTTGGTTTGCATGCAGCGGTGTTTATATTTTTATTAATGTTCTCCATGATTACATATACAAAAGAAGGCTCTCGGCCTTAACACTTAGGCTCTCCAGACTAATAACACATAAGCCCACTAGATTATATAAACTTGGCTCACCAGCCTATAAAACATAATTACAATTCATAATGAAATCTCTTTACTTCATAGACATGATTTACAATAGGGCTCAGCCTTGGGGACATTACAATCCCCTCCCCTTATTTTTCACTGTCAGTAAAATTTTACACTGCATCTGCAAGCTTTTCAAAATTTTCAAAAAGATGTGGGTACTCTACCCGCATAACATCTTCATGCTCCCATATCACCTCCTCAGGACAGTACCAGGTCCACTAGACCTTTTCAAGCCCTATAGCTCAATTCCGGAGCTGTTTGTTTTTCCTATCCAATATGCACACAAGATGCACTTGCAGGACACCTTCTTGTTCCACCTGAATCACATTCCAATCGATAACATGATTAGCATCCTGTATATATTTCTTAAGAAATGAAACATGAAACACATTATGTACAGTCATAGATGTTGGTATTGCAAGCATATATGCAACTGGCCCAATCCTTTCTAGGATTTCAAATGGCCCACAAAATATGGCTTCCAACTTGGCGCAACTTCCCAGCTTCAGGGAACTCCTGTTAGCTTTCACTTTCAGGAAAACATGATCACCCACTTTGAACTCTCTGTGGGTTATGTTCTTATCATCATAACTTTTTTGCTTGTCCTGGGCAGCTTTCAAATTCTGCTTAATTTTTATCATTTGGTCCTCCATCTCCTTGAGAAACTCTGGCCCAACTACTACTCTATCAGCTGAATTATCCCATCTCACTAGAGTATTTCACTTTCTTCCATAAAGTGCTTCAAATGGGCTCATCTTCAATGATGCATGATACCCATTGTTGTAGGTGAATTCTACCAAGTGCAGGTAGTCTTCCCATATTGATGTTTTGTCCATCACATACATTATCAGTATGTCTTCTATTACTCTGTTCACCCTTTCTGTCTATCCATCAAACTTAGGATGATAAGTTGTACTAAAGTTCAGATTCGTTCTGAATCCTTTGAACAATCCTTTCTAGAAATTCGAGGTGAATTTTGGGTCTCTGTCAGACACAATCATTTTAGGAATTCCATGCAATCGTGCCACTTCCTTTATGAAAATATTAGCAACATCTATTGCCTTGTGAGTAGTTTTCAGTGGAATAAAATGGGCATCTTTTGTAAGCTTGTCCACCACCACCATGATCGAATCATGTAGCTTGCTTGTTCTAGGAAATCCTATAATTAAATCCATTTTCACCACTTCCCACTTCCACTCAGGAATGGGTAAAGGTTGCAACAAGCCTGCTGGGTGCCTATGCTCAGCTTTAACTTTCTGGCACTCCATACATCTAGCGATGTATTCAGTGATCTCTCTCTTCATACCTGGCTAAAAGTAATGGCTCTTGACCACTGCTATTGTTTTTTGATATCTAGGGTGCCCTGCATAAGGCACATTATGCATCTCCTACAAAATCATCTATTTCAAGCATTGGACATTGGGTACAAAAATTCTATTCTTGTATAGCAGTATTCCATCAGTTTCCAATTTATAAATTTCCATCTTCT
>JZKD02S0248220.1:0-21118 GCA_000966675.3 Picea glauca
GTCTTCTTACATTCGATTTATTCTACCTTATTGCAAGGCCTTATTAATATTTATGTTTATTACATCGGAATACATTGTTCTACCTATGTAAGGGGTTAGGTCCCTAACAATTGGGTGTTAACTTAGGGTTTTGAATTCCCTTCTGCGCAAACTCAAGTTCATTTTTTTTCAACCATCTTTCAATCTCTACCTTCGTTGGATTCCATGGCCTTACAATTCCCTTCTATACTTTCATCCTCTGTGTGTTTCTTCCACGGATATCATCCACTCAGTCTTTTGTAGTGTCAGCCAGAAACAAAACCATTTGTTGGATTACTTCCTCTTGGGCTGACCCAGGTTCTGATCTCAAACAAGTTTCCAACAAAACCCTCAAAATGTTCATCCTTCTTAGCAAACCAGAAGGCACCGTTGTGCACAGGATGCATAGTGTAGTCTCACCTGAGATATATTTTATGGGGGACTACAATACTCAGGTGTTTGTAGTCTAGGAATGAGTGGGCATTGTGATTGGGTTCTTTCTTCCTTATGCATTATCCGTGTTAGTCATTCATCTTCTTCTATGATTTATTCATCTTTAAACCTATACATGCATGATGATATAAATACTTTAACCAATCATTCTTAAGCTAATGATCAATATAAAAGTAAATCATTCATTTATAATCACACAGAACACAAGGTTTATCGTGGTTCACCCCCTCCTAGGGCTACGTCCACAAATATCTGGATTCTCTACTCTTTTATTTATTCTGTTGCAAAATCTTGTGTTGTGTTAGCATTGAGAGTCACACTTAGACTGTTGTAAGTGAAATCCCGGTACCTATCAGAATATAAATGGATTAAATGGTTTGAGTAGGTGGATCAGCAATACTAGGAAAGAAAGGGAGAGGGCAACAAAATGTCTGTAGAGGCATTCCATTAGGCATGGAGTCATAACATCCTACAGATCAATGGAAATCAAATTATATATCGGACAAAGAGATATATAATGATGATTAGAAGTATGGTGAATATGAAAAAAGGAATAACATGCATTATACAGAAACCCTTTATGCAATAGATAAAGATTTTCTTAAACATGAACAATGATTTAATGGGAAAGCTACAACAGATCCTTTGTTGTTCATGAATCCATCAATGAATGGCAGCTATGATCCTCAAAACCTGCAATATGTTCAAGCAAGAAGATAAAAAATAAGTGGGAAAACAAAGAAGACAATCTGATAACATCTCTCATGAATCTTTAATGGTAGAAAATGTCATTACAAACACACCCTCAGGCTTACAAATGAGAAACTAAAACTTCTCCTCCAACTCTCTCCTCTCTTGGCTCATGAATCCAACCCTTTTCTCATCAAAAACCCTTTCAATTATAGTGAATAATATCTATCTTCTCTACGAAGGTATAAATCAAGGATTTACATAGGATCCTCCTCCATTTATGAGTCTTGTTACAAAATATTCCAACAAAAGCCTAACAAATTCCTATTTTTGGGGGATTTTGTCTATGATAATAAATGCCTTTTGAAATAGGTCATCCTGATTGATCTGGAGATGGAAAACATGTCCCTCATGTCCAAAAAACTCCTAGGAGGCCATTCAAACCTTCCTTGATAGTTGGAAACCTCCCAACAAGGAGAATATCCAATCAGATATGCAAAATAGAGAGTTTTCAGCACATTCGGTAATGCACTAGGTTAGGCTGAAATTTAGTCAACAAATCAACAAGGATATCATCTTCCTCCATAAAAAAATTCAGAGAAACCCAAATCACCATTTTGGATTTATGATCAAAACTGTAGCAACATCTACTACAAGAAATTTTGTAGTGCATTTTGTAGCACTTGTCCAAATTCGCAATGCCTGAGCTAGTTCGCAATGCCAAAGGAAAAATGAGTAGCCAAACCCTTCCTGACCTCCAAACAAGACAACAAATCTCATGGAATACCTAATGGATATGAGGTTGATGCTGGTAATTTCATATTTTCACTCGGATGTTTACAAGTTGCCTACCCTCCAACCCTCTTCCTTAACTAGTTCACAGCGCCAACTCAAATATAGCTTGCACACTTTGAGGAGGTTGTTAGTTGATGGCATGATATAATCCCTGAGAATTTTTTTAAAATAAAATCTCTGAGAACAATAAGATCTTATATGCCATGATTCTTTAACCCTACTATTATATGTGATAACATCTGACTCCATAGGGGATGGCATGCTCCCTATGAGCTGTCAAAAACATGCAGTTCAATTCCTTATCCATTCCATCTCTGCATATTGTATTCCTGAAAACATCCCTGACCCTTATTGAAAAATAAAAACATTGTCATAAGCTGCAAACTGAACTCACACTATAGACAAATTCAAACTTAAAATCACATGCTCATGGAGTGACCTTAGTTATGTACATCAACCTACATTATTCTATCTAGTTGAGCTTCTTTGCTTAATTGAAGTCATACTTCCAATGCAACCATGTGAGTATCGAACTGATGAAAATAAATCCTTCCATGCAATTGTTTGAAATAATTTTCAAGTGATATGAAGCTTGCAGCAAGAGGTTATTAAGAAATGGATACTTACAAATATGATCTGAAATCATACCAACAAGTGGATCATTAGAAACCTTTGAAAAAAATAACTCTATGTAAAAATCCACATGATCATGAAACTTATGAAAAGACATTTCTAGTTGGTTAAGAAAACCATCTTGCTCCTCTGTGAAGGTTGATTCATCAATAAAATGGTGGTCCTCATATACTTTACAGCTACTCATATGTTGTTTGATGTTTGTTGCAAGTGCAGGTATAGAAATGATAGACATTTCCTCATTGATCCGTGGATTTTTCTGCTCATCGATAGGTGATAAAGAGAATTCCAACTGTTGTTGCAATTCTTCCCTATCTTCTTCATTATCATATATTGGTTGGTTGGTAATAAGATTTGTATATGCTTTAGTAAAGATATGCTCTTTATCATTTGAATACTCAAAGGAAGCAATTTGATTTACATGACAACTTAAAATAGTAGATACATTTGATACAATGTCAAAAGTATCTACATAATGGCTATCACTTTGAAGATCATCAACCTCTTTATCGTAATGAAAAATGTCTTCTATTGCAGCATACTCTTTAAGACTATTTGATCCTTTACTCAGCAAATCAAATTCATAACAACATTCTTGATCAAGGAAATCAGCTTCAAATTTCTTTTTGCAAAACAAACGAAATCCAGCATGAAAATGTCTTAGTGAAGTAATACAAGCAATCAGGAGTGATCTACACCAATCACGATTTGCTCCATCTAAAGAATATGTAAACAATTTGATGAGGACATCTTCATGTATAATTTTAATCTTAAGCATGCACTCATGAAAGTCTAATAAAAACTCAGTTGTTACTTCCCAATCCTCTCCTCTAAACCTAGGAAGTCAACCTTCCCATTCATCTCTACTAGGCACTAGATTTGGAAAACCAGTCATCTTTGAAAAATAACAGAAAGAATACCTCTGAGCTAGGATCTTGTCCATTTCAAAACAATGGAGTCTCCAATAGATATATGAACAGTGGAGTCTCCATGGTGAAAGATAAGCAGTCTAAAAGTGTCTAGCTTTAGTTCACCATCCAAAGCTAGATCTAATCAGCATAGTTCACCCGGGGAAGGTGTCTTCATTTTCGTCCCTGGCAACTGCACCAAAAATGTTAGCACTAATATTCACACTTAAATTGTTGTAAGTGCAAGCCCAGTACCCATGGGAATATAAATGGATTAAATGGTTTGAGTAGGTGGATCAGCAAGACTAGGAAAGAAAGGGAGAGGGAAACAAAATGTCTGCAGAGGCATTCCATTGAGCATGGAGTCATAACATCCTACATATCAAAGGCAATCAAACTATATATCATACCAAGAGATATATAATGATTATTAGAAGCATGGTGAATATGAAAAAATGAAGAACATACATTATACAGAGATCCTTTCTGCAATAGATAAATATTTTCTTAAACAATGAACAATAATTTAATGGGAAAGCTACAGCAGATCCTCTATTGTTCATGAATCCATCAATCAATGGAAGCTATGATCCTCAAAACTTGCAATATGTTCAAGAAAGTATATAAAAAAGAAGTTGGAAAACAAAGAAGACAATATGATAACATCTTTCATGAATCTTTAATGGCAGAAAATGTCATTACAAACAGGCCCTCAAGCTTACAAATGAGTAAATAAAACTGCTCCTCCATCTCTCTCCTCTCTTGGCTCATGAATCCAACCCTTTTCTCATCAAAAACCCTTTAATTTATAGTGAATAATCTCTATCTACCCTAAGGATGTCAAAACCAAGGAGTTACATAGGATCCTCCTCCATTTAGGAGTCTTGTTACAAAAGATTCCAACAAAAGCCTAACAAATTCCTATTTTTGGGGAATTTTGTCTATGATGATAAATGCCTTTTGAAACATGTCATGTTGATTGATCTGGAGATGGAACACATGTCCCTCATGTCCAAAAAACTCCTAGGATACCATTTGAACCTTCCTTGATAGGGGGAAACCTCCCAACAAGGTGAATATCTAATCAGCTATGCAAAATAGAGAGTTTGCAGCACATTCTGCAGTGCACTAGTGTTTTAATTATTTCTCTCAAATGCCAAACTGGGTCATGCTAAAATTTGGTCAGCAAGTCAACAAGGATATCATCTTCCTCTGAAAAAAATTTCAAAGAAACCCACATCACTATTTTGGATTTATGATCAAAATTGTAACAATAGCTGCTACAGGAAATTTCATAGCGCATTATGTAGTGCATGTCTCAATTCGCAGCGCCTGAGCCAGTTCGCAGGGCCAAAGGAAAAACAAGTAACCAAACCCTTCCTGACCTCCAAACAATACAAAAAATCTCATGGAGTACCTGATGGCTATGAGGTTTATGTTGGTAATTTCATATTTTCACTTAGATGTCTGCAAGTTGCCTAGCCTCCAACCCTCTTCCTTAACTAGTTCACAGCGCCAACTCAAATATAGTTTGCACACTTTGAGGAGGTTGTTAGTTGATGGAATGACATAATCCCTAAGAAGTTGTTTAAAATAAAATATTTGAAAACAATAAGATATTATGTGTCATGATTCTTTAACCCTACGATTATATGTGATAACATGTTCTGCCCATTACATCTTCAATAATACAATCAAAATGAGGGTAGGAACCCTCTATGAGGCTGACTAGATCACATCGGGATCCTTATCCTGTGACCTAACCCTCAAAGACTAACTTATTTGACTCTTCCAAAAGACTGATTACAATCAGTAGTTTTCCAACCAATTAACTCTTAATACATAACTGACATTTCTTCTCATCTCCTCTCCTAGACCTCCTAGGTCCTTATTTATACTACTTTATAGGATCATAGTCGTTACAATATTTGTCAAAAACCCTAATCCTATCACGATTAGGCTTTTCTACCTACGTGCCATGTTTCTTTTCCTTCTTTTTCTGCATGTTTCTTTCTTTCCACCTATTGTGCATGCTTCAAAATTAGGTCTTTCTTTCCACTTGTTGCACACGCTTCAAAATTAGGTCTTTCTTTCCAAAAATAGGTCTTTCCCCAAAACAAATCTCTCTCCCAAAAATAGGCTTGCGCCAAAAATATCCTTTCTTCCCAAAATAGGCATGCGCGCAACAAGGTTTCAATCGAGCGTGAAAGAGGAACTTCAAGTGCACATAGTGTTGACCTCGTTAGAGATGACAAAGACAGTCACAGATAAAGACATGTTGCAAGAATAATATGACCAACTCAAGCAGGAAAGTAACGAGGCGGCACACAAGGCAGAGAGAGTCAAATAAGCGGTCAAGGGGGTCTATAACATTATTCCATAAATTCTAAGAGAGGAAGACACCAAATTGGAGGAACAGGTGATGAAGTTGAGCAAATCCATTTAGGGATTCCGAACAAAGATCATTGACTTAGAGGCAAGACAAATACCAAGCACTCCCCCAAAGGAAAGGGAGAAACGTGAAAAGATGTCCACCACAAGCAAAGAGAACATCAAGAGTATGGAAGTAGAATGTGCTAAGTTATATGCAGAAAGCATGGGCGTTTGGATGCAGTTGACTGAAGATGTGGAGTTATAGGAGATAGGCTAGAAGATACATGTTGTCCAGGAGAAGGCGCAAAAGTTAAAATAAGTAATGAGTACATTACTGCCAGCATAGGTGGTAACAATAATGACCGAAAACAGAAAGCTATATTCAAAAATAAATTAGCTAAGGGTGAAATAGTAGGCTCGTTCACAAAAGATTGAGGTATTGCAAGAAGAATCCTATAAGGTGACCGCGGATTTAGCTACCACTCAAGGTAAGGTCAAGTAGGTAGACCAGGAAACCGCTGAAAAATTGAAGACTCACTTAACTGCAGAAATGGCTGAGGAAATTTTACAGCAGGAAGCACAAGTCAAGGAAAAATTTGCAATGACCAGTGATACACTACAGAAGTTCTTGGAAACATGGAAGCAGATCTAAAGTGGCTCAGGACGAGCCACATGTTAGTGTTGGGGGCCTGTTGGAGTAGGATATTTTGGATAAGTCTCAAGGATCACACAGGAATGGATCACATGGAATTTTGGATAAGGATCAGTGCACACACAAAGTAGTTAGATCATGGTCAAGAGTCATTGTGCAAAAGGTGGAAAGCAGTTAGGATTTTGGGGACATTATGTCCACTTTGTAACCATTTTGTAACAGGCTTAGCCCTATTGTAAATTTATAAATTGTAATGGGTTTTTGGGTAGAAGGGGGATGAGTTATGAGAGAGTAATAAGTGTTGGAGAGAGATATTAAGCGAAAAATTGGCTAAGTATTTGAGTGTTTTGAGCTATTACTGAGGTTTTCGAGAGTTAGTCTCACACTAAAGTGGAATGACTAAGGTAGGTTTGGGTAATGTTAATTGATACATCTTTTTTGTAAGCGCAGTGCGTAGTTGTAACGAGATTGCAATGAATAAAATAAGAATCCAGTCATTGTGGACATAGCCTAGTTTGGTGTGAACCACGTTAAAACCTTGTTTTGTGACGTATTTATTTTGTGTGTTATGTTCCCGATGCATATCATGGATGGTTAGCATAGATATGTTTGTTGTTTATTGTTACTGCTAAATTATGGTAAATGTTTAGTATTTTAAATATGTCACTGATATAGGTATTATGATCTTATGCACTTAAGTTAATGATGAATGAATGAATGTTAAGTGGAGTAATGACGTGCACAAGGTATAATGAATGATAATTAAAGATGAAAATTGCACACACAGTAGATGAATGGATAATGCAGAAACATGGTTCCTGCAACCCCTCCATATTCCTTAGGTGAGACTTCACTTGCTTGCAGGTGATGCTGAAAGGGTCAGTGTCTAAGGTTTTTGTTGGTTTATTAATGATTAACCCCGGGTCTACCCATTACATGCCAACATTAACCATCTCATTGATCTTTCTCTTAGCTCCTATGGCTAACTGAACTAACCGATATTTCTTATGCTTACTCCTTTGCAGTGAAATATTTAAACAATGTTAGAGTTTATGTAACTATAACTAGCTCCAGAATCAATTAAAATTGTGATGGGATGGTTATCAATCTTACCTTCCACTTCAATAATGGGGGACTAATAATTTGATTGCTTGGTGTCCAAGGCTTCATAAATACTTGGCATGCTTCTCTCCATGTACTCAATTATTTCATCCTCTTTAATGTTGTGGAAAAATTTTATTTTGTTGCCTTTGTGAGGGAAGTCCCTATATAAGCGATTTCCTTCACATCCCCAACATTGTACAGGTTGTTTCCTTGGCCTTTTCCCAAATGAATATGTTGTATTGTGCTCATTTTGAGTTGCTTGTCCTTGTTTATTTTATTGTGAGTTATTATTGAAAAAGGGTGGCTTAAAACCTTTATTCCTTTGATCCTTTTTACCCTTCATCTTGTGATTCCAAGCTTTTTGGAAAATTAGCATTCTTGTGCTCTAATCATAAAGATGTTTTTCTCTCCTTATGGCCTCTTCCAAATTCTTTCCATATCATATTGTATCTTGTCACTATAGAAAGAGGGTAACCCACTTAGAAACCTTTGGATTTTGACCTTCTCATCCTTTATGAATTCCACATACTTCAATAATTCAAAGAACCTCTTCTCATACTCATTCATTGTCATGCTTCCTAGCTTGAGTTCAAAGAACTCTTTCATATTCCTATTATATTAATGCTAAGACAAATATTTCTATTGGAAATATCCTTTGAACTGCCTCCATGAGACCTTCCTCTCTTCAAGGTGTTTTTCCTACTTAAGTTGATCCCACCACATGGTTGTCTTACTTGCAAGTGGTAGGTTGCAATTCTTGTTTCTACCTTGGAGGGATAATCATGCGGCTGGAAATATTTCTTCATCTCCTATAGCCATGCCTCAACCTGTTTCTTCTTCCTATGCTTACCATTGAAATTTGGTGCCTTGATTTTCCTAAGTTCACCTTGGAATATGTCTCCCTCGGGCCTTCTTCTCTGTCTCATGATAGGAGACACACTTGGGTTGCTCCTTGGTCCTAAAATTCCATGAGCTTTCCTAGTGGATTACTAAGGAGAATGATGGCGCATGATCATGCTCTTTGGATTCATGTCATTCCCATGTTCATCCTTCTTCTATGGGATCTTGGTGATGTCACTTGTATAGCACTAGCTGCTTGCTTTGTGCCAAAGTCTTTATTAGCTTACCTCTACAGCATGTTCAGACTCTAAAGTATCTCTTCCTAGGATTTCATAATGTTTTCATTATCTACCCTAAAATTTGCACTTCTCTCTACAGGCTTCTCATAGTTACAGGATATGTAACACACCCAACCCCCTAAGTACCCCTTTGAGGGATGGGGTGTTAAATTTTCACTTTTCCTATGCCTCCTTGAATCCCTTTAAAAAGTACATCATCGTCTTCTACTCATGAAGAGCTTTCTAACTACTATAATTTTTCTCAAAATGGAGCTCTGGATCAAAAGTTATGGTCTTTTAAATATTTAGGGCCTTTATTGGCCAAAGGCCTCTTTACTATAATGTGGATCCACATCACGTGTTTCATCTGACATGGCATAGATATGTCAAAACATGTCACCCCTCAACGCATATGTGGCACTTTCCACCTATTCCACCAGACCCATGGCTTATCGGGACTCATCCCTTTACCGCCCAACATGGTGTAACACATTCTCCTGACACCCACTCTCATCAAATAATGACACATTTCCCTGATTCTTCGATATCGTGGGGCCTTGGGACTTCTATGTTCTATGTAGTCCCAAAATTCCTAATACGGGATGAGCTAGAACCTGGGACACATGGCCCTATCCACAACGAGCCACTTATTCTGACACGTGTCCTAGCCACTATCTACCACATGGCATGACACATGGCTCATGTACCACTTCAACATGTGGAACTCATTTACTCCATGGACCCCTATCCAATTATGTCAAATCTGTGTGCCACATGGCACCACTCACATCATGACACATGGACCATTCACATGGTCCACCTCCTATTCGTTGAATGATGTCATCCAACATCATCTCAGATCCATCGGGAAATGGTCATTGACCCTCTTTGTAAGGCCTATTTCTTAAAACCTCTCGGGGGTCTGAGATCTGAAGTATAGCTGACATCTTGGGGCACATGACCCTATCTAGTCATGCCACCTGGAATTACACATGGCACTCCTTTTCCACCTAGACCTTTGTTCAAATGTGACAAAATGATGTGACACATGGCACCACCCTTGTGTGACACATGGTACTCCCACTTCCAACATGTGGTCCATTCATCAGGTGACACGTCACCACCGAGCATTGGATGTCAGGACTTTCCCGATGTAGTATAAATACAAAACACCTCTAGTGCCCAAGAGTTATAAGATGATTAACTAAGTTAATACTAGTGATTACAAGGAGATTAATTATGTTAATCTTAGGTTTTCAAAACTTGACCCATGACCACAAGATCGACAGCTAATATCTCTTATAGGTAGATCTGACGGCTACCATGGTTCCTTTCATAAATTCTAGTGTGTTAATAGTTTTAAGGATCGGATGGTAGAGATTGATTCATCACTCCATAGATTGATGGTTCTCATCACCGCGGACCTCAGACCTTAGTGAATCTTTGCACATTAGGAACTATAAAATGTCTGAGGGTCTGAATTTGAGATACGTCAAGCTGATCTAAAGGGGCTTCTAACCCTTATCACAGGATCTACAGTTGATATCCTTCACGGTTAGATCTGATGGTTAAGAACTAAGGCGCCCTTCAAATTCTCTTAGCCATCGTGTGGGATCTAATTAGGACATGTGTTGCCACCAAATGACCATGGAAATTAGGACCTCGACACTTTACTAATATCATGTAATCTAAATCTCCTAAGGTCCATCATTNGTCTTCTTACATTCGATTTATTCTACCTTATTGCAAGGCCTTATTAATATTTATGTTTATTACATCGGAATACATTGTTCTACCTATGTAAGGGGTTAGGTCCCTAACAATTGGGTGTTAACTTAGGGTTTTGAATTCCCTTCTGCGCAAACTCAAGTTCATTTTTTTTCAACCATCTTTCAATCTCTACCTTCGTTGGATTCCATGGCCTTACAATTCCCTTCTATACTTTCATCCTCTGTGTGTTTCTTCCACGGATATCATCCACTCAGTCTTTTGTAGTGTCAGCCAGAAACAAAACCATTTGTTGGATTACTTCCTCTTGGGCTGACCCAGGTTCTGATCTCAAACAAGTTTCCAACAAAACCCTCAAAATGTTCATCCTTCTTAGCAAACCAGAAGGCACCGTTGTGCACAGGATGCATAGTGTAGTCTCACCTGAGATATATTTTATGGGGGACTACAATACTCAGGTGTTTGTAGTCTAGGAATGAGTGGGCATTGTGATTGGGTTCTTTCTTCCTTATGCATTATCCGTGTTAGTCATTCATCTTCTTCTATGATTTATTCATCTTTAAACCTATACATGCATGATGATATAAATACTTTAACCAATCATTCTTAAGCTAATGATCAATATAAAAGTAAATCATTCATTTATAATCACACAGAACACAAGGTTTATCGTGGTTCACCCCCTCCTAGGGCTACGTCCACAAATATCTGGATTCTCTACTCTTTTATTTATTCTGTTGCAAAATCTTG
Source organism: Picea glauca (assembly GCA_000966675.3). NCBI lineage: Eukaryota > Viridiplantae > Streptophyta > Pinopsida > Pinales > Pinaceae > Picea > Picea glauca. The sequence continues at coordinate 11,223 of JZKD02S0248220.1, forward strand.
TGTTGTGTTAGCATTGAGAGTCACACTTAGACTGTTGTAAGTGAAATCCCGGTACCTATCAGAATATAAATGGATTAAATGGTTTGAGTAGGTGGATCAGCAATACTAGGAAAGAAAGGGAGAGGGCAACAAAATGTCTGTAGAGGCATTCCATTAGGCATGGAGTCATAACATCCTACAGATCAATGGAAATCAAATTATATATCGGACAAAGAGATATATAATGATGATTAGAAGTATGGTGAATATGAAAAAAGGAATAACATGCATTATACAGAAACCCTTTATGCAATAGATAAAGATTTTCTTAAACATGAACAATGATTTAATGGGAAAGCTACAACAGATCCTTTGTTGTTCATGAATCCATCAATGAATGGCAGCTATGATCCTCAAAACCTGCAATATGTTCAAGCAAGAAGATAAAAAATAAGTGGGAAAACAAAGAAGACAATCTGATAACATCTCTCATGAATCTTTAATGGTAGAAAATGTCATTACAAACACACCCTCAGGCTTACAAATGAGAAACTAAAACTTCTCCTCCAACTCTCTCCTCTCTTGGCTCATGAATCCAACCCTTTTCTCATCAAAAACCCTTTCAATTATAGTGAATAATATCTATCTTCTCTACGAAGGTATAAATCAAGGATTTACATAGGATCCTCCTCCATTTATGAGTCTTGTTACAAAATATTCCAACAAAAGCCTAACAAATTCCTATTTTTGGGGGATTTTGTCTATGATAATAAATGCCTTTTGAAATAGGTCATCCTGATTGATCTGGAGATGGAAAACATGTCCCTCATGTCCAAAAAACTCCTAGGAGGCCATTCAAACCTTCCTTGATAGTTGGAAACCTCCCAACAAGGAGAATATCCAATCAGATATGCAAAATAGAGAGTTTTCAGCACATTCGGTAATGCACTAGGTTAGGCTGAAATTTAGTCAACAAATCAACAAGGATATCATCTTCCTCCATAAAAAAATTCAGAGAAACCCAAATCACCATTTTGGATTTATGATCAAAACTGTAGCAACATCTACTACAAGAAATTTTGTAGTGCATTTTGTAGCACTTGTCCAAATTCGCAATGCCTGAGCTAGTTCGCAATGCCAAAGGAAAAATGAGTAGCCAAACCCTTCCTGACCTCCAAACAAGACAACAAATCTCATGGAATACCTAATGGATATGAGGTTGATGCTGGTAATTTCATATTTTCACTCGGATGTTTACAAGTTGCCTACCCTCCAACCCTCTTCCTTAACTAGTTCACAGCGCCAACTCAAATATAGCTTGCACACTTTGAGGAGGTTGTTAGTTGATGGCATGATATAATCCCTGAGAATTTTTTTAAAATAAAATCTCTGAGAACAATAAGATCTTATATGCCATGATTCTTTAACCCTACTATTATATGTGATAACATCTGACTCCATAGGGGATGGCATGCTCCCTATGAGCTGTCAAAAACATGCAGTTCAATTCCTTATCCATTCCATCTCTGCATATTGTATTCCTGAAAACATCCCTGACCCTTATTGAAAAATAAAAACATTGTCATAAGCTGCAAACTGAACTCACACTATAGACAAATTCAAACTTAAAATCACATGCTCATGGAGTGACCTTAGTTATGTACATCAACCTACATTATTCTATCTAGTTGAGCTTCTTTGCTTAATTGAAGTCATACTTCCAATGCAACCATGTGAGTATCGAACTGATGAAAATAAATCCTTCCATGCAATTGTTTGAAATAATTTTCAAGTGATATGAAGCTTGCAGCAAGAGGTTATTAAGAAATGGATACTTACAAATATGATCTGAAATCATACCAACAAGTGGATCATTAGAAACCTTTGAAAAAAATAACTCTATGTAAAAATCCACATGATCATGAAACTTATGAAAAGACATTTCTAGTTGGTTAAGAAAACCATCTTGCTCCTCTGTGAAGGTTGATTCATCAATAAAATGGTGGTCCTCATATACTTTACAGCTACTCATATGTTGTTTGATGTTTGTTGCAAGTGCAGGTATAGAAATGATAGACATTTCCTCATTGATCCGTGGATTTTTCTGCTCATCGATAGGTGATAAAGAGAATTCCAACTGTTGTTGCAATTCTTCCCTATCTTCTTCATTATCATATATTGGTTGGTTGGTAATAAGATTTGTATATGCTTTAGTAAAGATATGCTCTTTATCATTTGAATACTCAAAGGAAGCAATTTGATTTACATGACAACTTAAAATAGTAGATACATTTGATACAATGTCAAAAGTATCTACATAATGGCTATCACTTTGAAGATCATCAACCTCTTTATCGTAATGAAAAATGTCTTCTATTGCAGCATACTCTTTAAGACTATTTGATCCTTTACTCAGCAAATCAAATTCATAACAACATTCTTGATCAAGGAAATCAGCTTCAAATTTCTTTTTGCAAAACAAACGAAATCCAGCATGAAAATGTCTTAGTGAAGTAATACAAGCAATCAGGAGTGATCTACACCAATCACGATTTGCTCCATCTAAAGAATATGTAAACAATTTGATGAGGACATCTTCATGTATAATTTTAATCTTAAGCATGCACTCATGAAAGTCTAATAAAAACTCAGTTGTTACTTCCCAATCCTCTCCTCTAAACCTAGGAAGTCAACCTTCCCATTCATCTCTACTAGGCACTAGATTTGGAAAACCAGTCATCTTTGAAAAATAACAGAAAGAATACCTCTGAGCTAGGATCTTGTCCATTTCAAAACAATGGAGTCTCCAATAGATATATGAACAGTGGAGTCTCCATGGTGAAAGATAAGCAGTCTAAAAGTGTCTAGCTTTAGTTCACCATCCAAAGCTAGATCTAATCAGCATAGTTCACCCGGGGAAGGTGTCTTCATTTTCGTCCCTGGCAACTGCACCAAAAATGTTAGCACTAATATTCACACTTAAATTGTTGTAAGTGCAAGCCCAGTACCCATGGGAATATAAATGGATTAAATGGTTTGAGTAGGTGGATCAGCAAGACTAGGAAAGAAAGGGAGAGGGAAACAAAATGTCTGCAGAGGCATTCCATTGAGCATGGAGTCATAACATCCTACATATCAAAGGCAATCAAACTATATATCATACCAAGAGATATATAATGATTATTAGAAGCATGGTGAATATGAAAAAATGAAGAACATACATTATACAGAGATCCTTTCTGCAATAGATAAATATTTTCTTAAACAATGAACAATAATTTAATGGGAAAGCTACAGCAGATCCTCTATTGTTCATGAATCCATCAATCAATGGAAGCTATGATCCTCAAAACTTGCAATATGTTCAAGAAAGTATATAAAAAAGAAGTTGGAAAACAAAGAAGACAATATGATAACATCTTTCATGAATCTTTAATGGCAGAAAATGTCATTACAAACAGGCCCTCAAGCTTACAAATGAGTAAATAAAACTGCTCCTCCATCTCTCTCCTCTCTTGGCTCATGAATCCAACCCTTTTCTCATCAAAAACCCTTTAATTTATAGTGAATAATCTCTATCTACCCTAAGGATGTCAAAACCAAGGAATTACATAGGATCCTCCTCCATTTAGGAGTCTTGTTACAAAAGATTCCAACAAAAGCCTAACAAATTCCTATTTTTGGGGAATTTTGTCTATGATGATAAATGCCTTTTGAAACATGTCATGTTGATTGATCTGGAGATGGAACACATGTCCCTCATGTCCAAAAAACTCCTAGGATACCATTTGAACCTTCCTTGATAGGGGGAAACCTCCCAACAAGGTGAATATCTAATCAGCTATGCAAAATAGAGAGTTTGCAGCACATTCTGCAGTGCACTAGTGTTTTAATTATTTCTCTCAAATGCCAAACTGGGTCATGCTAAAATTTGGTCAGCAAGTCAACAAGGATATCATCTTCCTCTGAAAAAAATTTCAAAGAAACCCACATCACTATTTTGGATTTATGATCAAAATTGTAACAATAGCTGCTACAGGAAATTTCATAGCGCATTATGTAGTGCATGTCTCAATTCGCAGCGCCTGAGCCAGTTCGCAGGGCCAAAGGAAAAACAAGTAACCAAACCCTTCCTGACCTCCAAACAATACAAAAAATCTCATGGAGTACCTGATGGCTATGAGGTTTATGTTGGTAATTTCATATTTTCACTTAGATGTCTGCAAGTTGCCTAGCCTCCAACCCTCTTCCTTAACTAGTTCACAGCGCCAACTCAAATATAGTTTGCACACTTTGAGGAGGTTGTTAGTTGATGGAATGACATAATCCCTAAGAAGTTGTTTAAAATAAAATATTTGAAAACAATAAGATATTATGTGTCATGATTCTTTAACCCTACGATTATATGTGATAACATGTTCTGCCCATTACATCTTCAATAATACAATCAAAATGAGGGTAGGAACCCTCTATGAGGCTGACTAGATCACATCGGGATCCTTATCCTGTGACCTAACCCTCAAAGACTAACTTATTTGACTCTTCCAAAAGACTGATTACAATCAGTAGTTTTCCAACCAATTAACTCTTAATACATAACTGACATTTCTTCTCATCTCCTCTCCTAGACCTCCTAGGTCCTTATTTATACTACTTTATAGGATCATAGTCGTTACAATATTTGTCAAAAACCCTAATCCTATCACGATTAGGCTTTTCTACCTACGTGCCATGTTTCTTTTCCTTCTTTTTCTGCATGTTTCTTTCTTTCCACCTATTGTGCATGCTTCAAAATTAGGTCTTTCTTTCCACTTGTTGCACACGCTTCAAAATTAGGTCTTTCTTTCCAAAAATAGGTCTTTCCCCAAAACAAATCTCTCTCCCAAAAATAGGCTTGCGCCAAAAATATCCTTTCTTCCCAAAATAGGCATGCGCGCAACAAGGTTTCAATCGAGCGTGAAAGAGGAACTTCAAGTGCACATAGTGTTGACCTCGTTAGAGATGACAAAGACAGTCACAGATAAAGACATGTTGCAAGAATAATATGACCAACTCAAGCAGGAAAGTAACGAGGCGGCACACAAGGCAGAGAGAGTCAAATAAGCGGTCAAGGGGGTCTATAACATTATTCCATAAATTCTAAGAGAGGAAGACACCAAATTGGAGGAACAGGTGATGAAGTTGAGCAAATCCATTTAGGGATTCCGAACAAAGATCATTGACTTAGAGGCAAGACAAATACCAAGCACTCCCCCAAAGGAAAGGGAGAAACGTGAAAAGATGTCCACCACAAGCAAAGAGAACATCAAGAGTATGGAAGTAGAATGTGCTAAGTTATATGCAGAAAGCATGGGCGTTTGGATGCAGTTGACTGAAGATGTGGAGTTATAGGAGATAGGCTAGAAGATACATGTTGTCCAGGAGAAGGCGCAAAAGTTAAAATAAGTAATGAGTACATTACTGCCAGCATAGGTGGTAACAATAATGACCGAAAACAGAAAGCTATATTCAAAAATAAATTAGCTAAGGGTGAAATAGTAGGCTCGTTCACAAAAGATTGAGGTATTGCAAGAAGAATCCTATAAGGTGACCGCGGATTTAGCTACCACTCAAGGTAAGGTCAAGTAGGTAGACCAGGAAACCGCTGAAAAATTGAAGACTCACTTAACTGCAGAAATGGCTGAGGAAATTTTACAGCAGGAAGCACAAGTCAAGGAAAAATTTGCAATGACCAGTGATACACTACAGAAGTTCTTGGAAACATGGAAGCAGATCTAAAGTGGCTCAGGACGAGCCACATGTTAGTGTTGGGGGCCTGTTGGAGTAGGATATTTTGGATAAGTCTCAAGGATCACACAGGAATGGATCACATGGAATTTTGGATAAGGATCAGTGCACACACAAAGTAGTTAGATCATGGTCAAGAGTCATTGTGCAAAAGGTGGAAAGCAGTTAGGATTTTGGGGACATTATGTCCACTTTGTAACCATTTTGTAACAGGCTTAGCCCTATTGTAAATTTATAAATTGTAATGGGTTTTTGGGTAGAAGGGGGATGAGTTATGAGAGAGTAATAAGTGTTGGAGAGAGATATTAAGCGAAAAATTGGCTAAGTATTTGAGTGTTTTGAGCTATTACTGAGGTTTTCGAGAGTTAGTCTCACACTAAAGTGGAATGACTAAGGTAGGTTTGGGTAATGTTAATTGATACATCTTTTTTGTAAGCGCAGTGCGTAGTTGTAACGAGATTGCAATGAATAAAATAAGAATCCAGTCATTGTGGACATAGCCTAGTTTGGTGTGAACCACGTTAAAACCTTGTTTTGTGACGTATTTATTTTGTGTGTTATGTTCCCGATGCATATCATGGATGGTTAGCATAGATATGTTTGTTGTTTATTGTTACTGCTAAATTATGGTAAATGTTTAGTATTTTAAATATGTCACTGATATAGGTATTATGATCTTATGCACTTAAGTTAATGATGAATGAATGAATGTTAAGTGGAGTAATGACGTGCACAAGGTATAATGAATGATAATTAAAGATGAAAATTGCACACACAGTAGATGAATGGATAATGCAGAAACATGGTTCCTGCAACCCCTCCATATTCCTTAGGTGAGACTTCACTTGCTTGCAGGTGATGCTGAAAGGGTCAGTGTCTAAGGTTTTTGTTGGTTTATTAATGATTAACCCCGGGTCTACCCATTACATGCCAACATTAACCATCTCATTGATCTTTCTCTTAGCTCCTATGGCTAACTGAACTAACCGATATTTCTTATGCTTACTCCTTTGCAGTGAAATATTTAAACAATGTTAGAGTTTATGTAACTATAACTAGCTCCAGAATCAATTAAAATTGTGATGGGATGGTTATCAATCTTACCTTCCACTTCAATAATGGGGGACTAATAATTTGATTGCTTGGTGTCCAAGGCTTCATAAATACTTGGCATGCTTCTCTCCATGTACTCAATTATTTCATCCTCTTTAATGTTGTGGAAAAATTTTATTTTGTTGCCTTTGTGAGGGAAGTCCCTATATAAGCGATTTCCTTCACATCCCCAACATTGTACAGGTTGTTTCCTTGGCCTTTTCCCAAATGAATATGTTGTATTGTGCTCATTTTGAGTTGCTTGTCCTTGTTTATTTTATTGTGAGTTATTATTGAAAAAGGGTGGCTTAAAACCTTTATTCCTTTGATCCTTTTTACCCTTCATCTTGTGATTCCAAGCTTTTTGGAAAATTAGCATTCTTGTGCTCTAATCATAAAGATGTTTTTCTCTCCTTATGGCCTCTTCCAAATTCTTTCCATATCATATTGTATCTTGTCACTATAGAAAGAGGGTAACCCACTTAGAAACCTTTGGATTTTGACCTTCTCATCCTTTATGAATTCCACATACTTCAATAATTCAAAGAACCTCTTCTCATACTCATTCATTGTCATGCTTCCTAGCTTGAGTTCAAAGAACTCTTTCATATTCCTATTATATTAATGCTAAGACAAATATTTCTATTGGAAATATCCTTTGAACTGCCTCCATGAGACCTTCCTCTCTTCAAGGTGTTTTTCCTACTTAAGTTGATCCCACCACATGGTTGTCTTACTTGCAAGTGGTAGGTTGCAATTCTTGTTTCTACCTTGGAGGGATAATCATGCGGCTGGAAATATTTCTTCATCTCCTATAGCCATGCCTCAACCTGTTTCTTCTTCCTATGCTTACCATTGAAATTTGGTGCCTTGATTTTCCTAAGTTCACCTTGGAATATGTCTCCCTCGGGCCTTCTTCTCTGTCTCATGATAGGAGACACACTTGGGTTGCTCCTTGGTCCTAAAATTCCATGAGCTTTCCTAGTGGATTACTAAGGAGAATGATGGCGCATGATCATGCTCTTTGGATTCATGTCATTCCCATGTTCATCCTTCTTCTATGGGATCTTGGTGATGTCACTTGTATAGCACTAGCTGCTTGCTTTGTGCCAAAGTCTTTATTAGCTTACCTCTACAGCATGTTCAGACTCTAAAGTATCTCTTCCTAGGATTTCATAATGTTTTCATTATCTACCCTAAAATTTGCACTTCTCTCTACAGGCTTCTCATAGTTACAGGATATGTAACACACCCAACCCCCTAAGTACCCCTTTGAGGGATGGGGTGTTAAATTTTCACTTTTCCTATGCCTCCTTGAATCCCTTTAAAAAGTACATCATCGTCTTCTACTCATGAAGAGCTTTCTAACTACTATAATTTTTCTCAAAATGGAGCTCTGGATCAAAAGTTATGGTCTTTTAAATATTTAGGGCCTTTATTGGCCAAAGGCCTCTTTACTATAATGTGGATCCACATCACGTGTTTCATCTGACATGGCATAGATATGTCAAAACATGTCACCCCTCAACGCATATGTGGCACTTTCCACCTATTCCACCAGACCCATGGCTTATCGGGACTCATCCCTTTACCGCCCAACATGGTGTAACACATTCTCCTGACACCCACTCTCATCAAATAATGACACATTTCCCTGATTCTTCGATATCGTGGGGCCTTGGGACTTCTATGTTCTATGTAGTCCCAAAATTCCTAATACGGGATGAGCTAGAACCTGGGACACATGGCCCTATCCACAACGAGCCACTTATTCTGACACGTGTCCTAGCCACTATCTACCACATGGCATGACACATGGCTCATGTACCACTTCAACATGTGGAACTCATTTACTCCATGGACCCCTATCCAATTATGTCAAATCTGTGTGCCACATGGCACCACTCACATCATGACACATGGACCATTCACATGGTCCACCTCCTATTCGTTGAATGATGTCATCCAACATCATCTCAGATCCATCGGGAAATGGTCATTGACCCTCTTTGTAAGGCCTATTTCTTAAAACCTCTCGGGGGTCTGAGATCTGAAGTATAGCTGACATCTTGGGGCACATGACCCTATCTAGTCATGCCACCTGGAATTACACATGGCACTCCTTTTCCACCTAGACCTTTGTTCAAATGTGACAAAATGATGTGACACATGGCACCACCCTTGTGTGACACATGGTACTCCCACTTCCAACATGTGGTCCATTCATCAGGTGACACGTCACCACCGAGCATTGGATGTCAGGACTTTCCCGATGTAGTATAAATACAAAACACCTCTAGTGCCCAAGAGTTATAAGATGATTAACTAAGTTAATACTAGTGATTACAAGGAGATTAATTATGTTAATCTTAGGTTTTCAAAACTTGACCCATGACCACAAGATCGACAGCTAATATCTCTTATAGGTAGATCTGACGGCTACCATGGTTCCTTTCATAAATTCTAGTGTGTTAATAGTTTTAAGGATCGGATGGTAGAGATTGATTCATCACTCCATAGATTGATGGTTCTCATCACCGCGGACCTCAGACCTTAGTGAATCTTTGCACATTAGGAACTATAAAATGTCTGAGGGTCTGAATTTGAGATACGTCAAGCTGATCTAAAGGGGCTTCTAACCCTTATCACAGGATCTACAGTTGATATCCTTCACGGTTAGATCTGATGGTTAAGAACTAAGGCGCCCTTCAAATTCTCTTAGCCATCGTGTGGGATCTAATTAGGACATGTGTTGCCACCAAATGACCATGGAAATTAGGACCTCGACACTTTACTAATATCATGTAATCTAAATCTCCTAAGGTCCATCATTCGGTGATTAAGGAGTAATTAATTACATTAATCCTTTGGATTACAATACATTTAATTATGTTAATCCTTGGGATTATGACTCCTAGATTTTACCACTGTATCTATGGCTCAGATATGTTAGCTTCCATGATCCAACAACTCATATCTTAAGGCACTCTTCCAAAGGCTTAAGCCCCAACAAGGGCCCACACTTGACTTTCCAGACA
>JZKD02S0248253.1:0-16873 GCA_000966675.3 Picea glauca
AAAACTGGATGCTTCCGTTCCAAGTAATCTTCGTACAAAACTTGCACCATCTCCGACATGGCAAAGAATGTTTTCTGGAAATCTTTCTCATCTTGAGAAATCCCTTCTTCCGATGTCATATTCTCGCTGTGAGAAGATATTTTTCTCAATCCAATTAATGGATTCTCTGCAACAAGCTCACCTTCACCACGCTGTAGCTTTTCCCTGGTTAACTTGCAAAACTCAAATCCAAACGTCAACTAGCTCTGATACCACTTGATCCGTCAGGATTTTTCGAATGACTTATGGTTGAGTTTTTATTTGCATGAATTAATTGACCATTGGGAAACTTAACGAAAGAACGAGAAAAGAAAAGGAATTATACATCCATTAACATAATTGCAGATCTGAAATGCAATGAAAAACAGGAAACCATAATGCACAGGTTGATAACGGAGTTCGGCACAATTTTGCCTACGTCTCCGGGCCTTTTCTCTGTGGGGGAAGCTTCTTTATTTCTATTTGAAAACTCATTAGTACATCTTTACAATGTTGAATGGCTTCCAGACTAATCTGTTCATGTTCGCTTAGATCTCTACAACCATGCGCAAAAGACAACACGCGAAATGGATGTCCGGAGCTCTCAGAAATCGTCCGACAACATCTCCTCCTTAATGGCTTCCCTGTCTCAAACTGGCTTTGACTTGGCTTCCTCTCAGCATCTCTTCTCTGATTTCTCTCCAAATCTGCCCCCTAGGCCTCAAAATGGCCTTGGTTAAATAGTGGGGGATTTAGTTGTCCATCTCCAACATCCTCCACGAATTTAGGCTCTAAAAATGCCCAATAACTCCCAAAAATGAGTTAATTACATTAAAAAGGGGTTTAATTATCAATAAAACACAAAGTTGGTTGAAAAACCCACTTATAACTATATAATATAGTTAAAATTGGCATAAGCCCTTTAACCTTGGGCGCGTGCTCCTTTTGCACGGTCGTATGGCTTCATGTGGCCACGTGCTAGCCCTTGGGCTATGCGCGGGCCACCCCAAACGCTGGCACCGGTCACATTACAGTTGTAACCGCACATAACCATGGCACATCCATATGACTGTGGTTTAACCATTATATAACCAAAGTTATAACCGCAATTTCCATACGCGCGCTCCAGGTTCCAAGTCGGGGTTATACGGTAGCCGAGGGCTGGGTCGTATGCAGCACAACGAAACCGCGGGTCGGGGCCAAGCCCCGGCCCGACCCCCCGCCAAATAATATAACATACAAATTCAAATAAATAAACCCCCGCATTGTAAACAAGAACCACCACATGGCCTGTTGGTCGGGCGCGATTTGTGAAGTCATTACATAGTGGGAGGTCGTCGGTTCGAATCCGTCCGACCCCAAAAATTTTTGGAAACTAGAACCAATTAGACAAATACCGGGGTGCCACGTGGCAGCCTGTGATTGGGCCACATGGCACCATTACATCCAACTGATGCATGCCACGTGTCAACATCTGATTCGATGACTATCAACCAATAATCGCTTGCCATGTCATCACATGTCGTATGCCCAGTTAGCTTGCCACATCATCGTCACGTCGAAAGTCGTACGCTCTGTCATCATGCCACATCAGCTGCTGACGTCACCCATGCCACGTGTCACCTTTTCAATGGTGACACGTGTCACCTCGAGATTGGTCCCGCCGTACACCAAAAACGCCAAATCTGCTTGACACTTGTCACTGCCCAAGGCTGCCATGTGTCCTGTATGGACCTACCACGTGTCAGCTCCTAGTGCTGCCACGTGTCCTGTATGGAATGACACGTGTCTTGTATGGACTATACGGACTGTATGGACAGATACAGTCAGCATCCAAAAATTTTGCCTGTTTGGCTTGGCAGACAGAATGCGATATCTTCTTCATACGGACTCCGTTTGACAAAGTAAATATACCATCGGAATCAAGAAGACGAGACGGGTGTAATGGTGTTGTTTTCGTTGGATTCTGAGCACTTTCATTTTTGAGCATTTTTCAAGCCCTGACAAGCTTCTAAATCCGATTTCGGATCACATACCTTAGACCTAGACTCTACTGCTCATAGAAACACATATAAAATAACACTTATGTTTTGTAAATCACCGACTAGATGAATTTCTCAAATGTTCCTCCCATAAATAGACTCTACTCATAAACTCTCAGCAGCAGGTCACCCCCATGTTAAGGCTAGGACTCCAACAGGGAACATGCTTCCTAAGCCAAACTAAGGTCTAATAGATAGAAAAATTAAACTCAGGACAAGGTGCCAACTCCAACAATAGTTCCCAAATCACAACCTCTCATTACCCATAGCATGTCCCACTCGAGGAAGTGTACCCCTTGTCTCCTTAGCAGTCCTTCGTCTCTCCTACTTCCCTTCCAGGTATCCAACAATAGGTTGGGTAGGAAATCTCAGAGCTTTGTAGCACTTGGAACACAAGGATTTTTTAATAATTTCAACACCCACTAGTCCAACATATCGGGAAAAAATTTCCAATAATTCTCTCACCCAAAGGGAACGCTCACAGACCTGAAAACATGCTTCTTCAACCCAAAAACCCAAGGATTTATTGGGTACAATCATCTTCAAATATCTCCAAGCACAAGTAATAATAATGGATGGGTTGAGTGTATGAATGGAAAGAATTATTGTGAGAATGATGAGAATGATTGGTAATTACACTAAGTTCCCACATTATATATGCATGCTCCCAACTTGACACTTGTCATGCTAAGAACTACATTGAGTCCACTTGGTGATACACATGCTTGGAACTCGTCCTATCATTCTTGGTACTCATCCTGCATGACATCTTCATGCTCCCACGTCACATATTTGGGACCGTAATAGGTTGATTGGACCTTTAACAACCATATTTCTCAATTCTAGAGCAACTTGACTTTCCAATCCAATATGAACATCGACTGAACTCAGAAATTGTCTTCTTGCTCCACTTGAATCACATTCCAATCAATTACATGATTAGCATCAAGAACATACTTTTTAAGAAAAGACACATGGAATACATTATGAATGCACATGGATGCAGGTAGTGCAAGCATGTATGCAATAGGACCAATACTTTCCAAGATCTCAAATCGTCCACAATAACGTGTTGCCAAGTTTGAACAGTTTCCCAACTTCAAGGAACTTCTCCTCGCCTTCACTTTTAAAAACATAGTGGAATACCTCGTTTTTGAGTCCCTGAATTAATAATGTATTTTGTACATATGATACATAGGATGGCGAGTCGGTGTGTTTAGGGCGGAGTGCCTAGAAATGTAATTCTTTGAATATATTAATAAAATACATTGTTGGTTGCAATATGGACAAGAATAGATATAGAGGGCTATCATTCCACGAGAAAGGGGGCTACATGGGCTAAGTATTTTTATTATATTTTATTTACCCATCTTGGTTTTAGGGGGGGAAAGTGGTTACATGAGCTTCTTGGGGGGAATTCCATGTGGTTCTTTATTGAGTGTAAATATATAAACCCCACTTTTGGGATATTTGGGGGTTGGTTCACCATTCATTGTTATTTGTTTATTGTTCCTCGTTCATGGTTAATGAATCATTTTCATTGCTCCTCATTCATTCTTTCTCTTGGTTTGGGCATGGGAAACAAATTATGGGAGAAAAGAGTCATTGCTTGTTGGTTGTAAGAAATTATCATTTATTCTGGGAGGGAATGGATGTATGTGTGCATGAGAATAATGGAATTTAATAGAGAATTGTCCACAACTAAGAAACCTTAGAGTTTCTAGCATTGATATTTCCTAACCAGTAGCACTGGAGCCCTAGAAAAGAAGTGGAATAGTCTGAGGGATTTCATTGCAGAGAAAGGGGTTCAATTCTTTGGGTTGTGCAGGCTAAAGGAGGAGAGAGTTGGTAAACTAGGATTTGTTGTGTGGTTGAGAAAACTATGAGAGATTGATAGCTGGTAGTGTGCTAGAGTCGACATAGGACCCATCCTTGTGGATTCATAGCCTTGGCTTAGGGGTGACCTATTTTTGAGATTTGGAACAATAATGTCTATGGTTGGGTGGAATGTCCAAGATCTACAGCCAGTTGGTAAATGGTTAATTTAAAGATAAGTGTTATCTATGTTTTCAGTGAATTGGTATTCCGCTGTGTATTTAGTATCTTTGAAATATGTGTTTATAATGTGCATGCTTGTTGTTAATGATGTGCATAACCTGTTATTCATTTCTTGTATGGTTTAGCATTTTCTTTATTATTGCATGTGATGGTAACATATTTCTTGATTAATTAAATATTGGTAACATAAATTTGAATTTTCCTAAGAAGGCGAATTTAGAGGTACTTGGGTCGACTGGTATGTTATAATTGGTATTGAGAGTTTTTCCACGTTGATGTAGCTTGGACTAGTGGTTTGAGTACATCATAGATTGGTATCAGAGTGACGATTTGTAGTGCTAGGACTGTATGGGCCAAGTAAGACTGTTATTTTCACAAAGGTCATGCCAGAAGGTTCTTGGGCGGTTAAATGACATTTCTTGAAATTATTAATTTTGTGAATATTGGAAAATTTTGGGAATTTTTCCATATGATGACATCATCATGATGTGGATGACATGTGGCAGGTGACATAGATTTCAACTGTGGCAGGGTGGTATACCATTGTGGTGGGTGACTAATGGAGTGGAAGTTCATTACCACTCGTGGTATTGGAGGATTATTAAGTAGTTTTTGAAATGTACTTAAACCTATGAAATGAATGTGGATTTTCCATGTGTACCCCCATTGGTATGGTGGTTTTAGGGGGTATGGGCACCGTTAACACCCCTATTAGTTTGACCCCTAAAAATTAACCATAATTGTTGATCAACCTCGACTCTTCATCGTTAGATTGGGGGTGGGGACAGGTGGCATGCCGAAATTAATGGAGGGGATGGGACTCGCTAGTGCCATGGACCATTGTGATGGTGTCATGTGGCATTCAGTACGGGTGGGTTCCCGTATTTAATAATACTTTATTTTATTCAAATAATGAAGAAGAGGTAAGGTAAGGTAGGGTAAGAGTGAGAAGGGAGGATGACATGAGGATGATGCGGAAAAACCAGGTGGTTGGAGGGGTGATGTGGCATCCCCTTAGGGTTCCATGTGTATCCATGGTGCCACATCGACATCCATAGTAGTAGATTTCAACATATGCAAAGAGTTGCCTATGTTTAAAAAAAAACTAAATCTAGAGCCATTTTTTATTTTGGCTATAACTGGAGAATAATAACTCATATTGAGATGAAAATTCTATGATTTTCCCATAGTAAGGAGGGATACAAAAGTTCCAAAAAGGGTTATTGGCCATTTCTGCTTGAATTTTCCATAAAATTCAAAATAGTGGTTTTTAAAGATCTAGGTCCATACTAGTGACAGAGGTCCATATTAAGATAAAATTCTTAGAGAGAGTCCAGAAAGCATAAATGGAAATAAATCAGGAAGGAATTGAATAAAATATAAGGGGTTTGGAATGATTATGCTAAAATAGGCCAAAATGTACTATTCCAAACCACTTTTTAGGGATTTTTGGGATTTTTAGAGGAGGAAAAGTGATTCCATATCACAAAACTAGAAAAAATTATTTTATCAACATTTTGAATAATCATTGAGAAAGTCAACTTTGGTTTATTGAAATTTTTCCAAAAGTGCATAAATTGAGAGATAAACAATTTTGCCAAAAATTCCTAGACTGGAAAAATATTGTAAAAAGGACAAAGTTGTAGATTCCAGATTGTTGTAGAATCTTATTGAAGCAACAAATGGAAAATATGAATCTTTCTATGTGTTGAACATTATGAATATTATCTATACCCTATTAAAAAATTATCTTAGTTATTTATGGATTTTCTTTTGCAGTTGACAGAAGTTAGCCTTTTAGTAAAATAATTGCACCAGTGAAAAGAATGTACAGATTGAGTGAAAATGGATTTTTTTAGGAAGACATAACTTTCAACTTAGAGATCATATTGGGGAATAAGAATAGTCACTGGAAAGATAATGCGGAGGAGAATAACTTGTAATTAATATAATTTGGATAATTTTGATATAATTCTTCATGAATTGAGAAGAAGTACCTGTAGCATTAATTGAAACATTTTTATAATATGCATAATTCTAACAAAAATGGTTGCTTGCACATTTTGCATAATTATAGGTATAAGAAGATAAATTCAAGCATAGGATTGCATATTAGATTCATGGAGAATGCAAAGAGAGCCTACAATCATGAGAGAGAAGAAAGAGGTCAAAATATCAGTTTGGGTGGTGATGAAACATAATCTAATGGGAATAGGAGCATAGTAGAACCAACAAAGTTGATAGAGAATATGAAAAGTATAAGAATGGAAGTGCAGAGTTACAAAGTTGATAATGAGAAGATGATGAGAGAAAAAAATCATATAAATGCTCAAATGATTCAAATTCTAAATCAATTGTAGAGACAAGCAAAGAATGGATCAAGATAAAAACATGAAGAAGGTAGACATCATGAAAGAAGAGATAGCTACAGAAGACACAATCACTCAAGAAGTGCTAATAGAACCAAAATACATCACTCGGCTAGGAATTTTTATACATCTGAAGATTCAAAAATAAGTCCATAAGTGTATCTTATTAGGAATCAATGAAGAAGACATGAGTTGGACAGTTTGCAAGGATAGATTAGGAATATTAAGCTACCATCCTTTGATGGTGAAAGAGAAAGAGAAGATTATGTTGAATCTTGGTTTCTTGTAATCATAAAGTATTTTCAGTTGCACTATTATTCATATAACTTGGAATCCATAATTGCCACATACCATTTGCATGGAAAAGATCCTATGTGGTGGGATTGGTTGAAGTAATTTGAGAAAATTAATGAGAAAGGAATCACTTGGAAGGAGTTCAAGAGACATTTTCAAGAGTATATTTCAGAGCAATAATATGACAAGAAGATGCAATAGTTCTTTGAACTCAAGTTGCAAAGCATGGCCATGGGAGAATATGAAAAGAATTTATTGGGATTGTTGAAGTATGCGGGGCTTATCAAGGATGAAAAGGTGAAGATACGGAGGTTTTTGAGCGGACTGCCATATTTTAATAAGGATAATATTCAATACGATGAACCTAGAACCATGAAAGAGACAATTAGAAAAGATAAGTACCTATGTGATCAAGGTAAGGGAAGAGAACCTTTGCAGAAATATTGAAGGGATAAGAAGAAGGAGAAATCTTATCAGAGAAGGAAGGAATTCAAACCTCCTTTTAATAGAGATAGTCCTAATAAAAATCAACAAGACCATCCCACTAAGAATGAATCCAAGAGAGAAGACTCCTTGGGAAAAAGGGGAATACCCCTAATCAAATGTTGGGGATGCAAAGAAGATCAAATGTACACGGATTTCCCTCATAGAGAAGACAAAATGAATACCTTGCACAACATCCAAGAGGTTACTACAGTAGAATACATGGGCATAAATAGTGCAAGAACATATGCATCCTTAGAAGATTGACCAGCAGAACACTGATCCCATGTGATTAAGGTGGAAGGTAAGATCATTAATCAACATGTTTCTATTTTAATTGATTTAAGAGCAAGTCATAAATACATTGATCCTAAAGTAGTGGACATATTTCATTTGAAGAAGGGTAAGCTTGAAAAACAAGGTTTGGTTCAGCTAGCTACTGGAACCAAAAGAAGGATCAGTGAGACAGTCAAATATTATCCAATAAATATGAATGGAGTAAATACTAGTGTTGATATGAATATCATACCATTAGGATAGTATGATATCCTAGTTTGAATGGATTTGTTGGACAAGCATCGTGTTGTGCTAGATTGTCATAACAAGAGATTTACATCTCTTGGTGAAAAAGGAAAATAGAGCACTCTTAAAGGAAATCCAAGACCACTTTCTATAAGGGAGATTTCAGACTTATAGCCGAAGAGATGTTTTTGGAAAGGATTTCAATTTTATGCAACTTGTGTGGAGGAGCCAAATAATACCAAAGGGCCAAGTCTTGAAGATTATTCAGTATTGCAAGAGTTTTAGGATGTATTCTAGGAAATACCAGTATTACCACCAAAGAGGGATATATATTTATCCATTGATCTAGTACCAGTATTTTCCCTAATGTCAAAGACACCTTACAGATGAGTACACCGGAATTAAAGGAATTATAAATGCAGCTGGAAGAATTGTTGAAGAAAGGGTACATACTCCCAAGTGTTTCACCTTGGGGATCACCAATACTCTTTGTTAAAAAGAAGAATGGACCATTGAGGTTGTGTATTGACTTTAGAAAGATGAATAAATCCACTGTAAAGAAAAAATACCCTCTACCCAGAATTAATGACATCTTTAATCAGCTAAGAGGAGCAAAGATATTTTCAAATATAGACTTGAGATCAGGATACCACTGGGTAAGAATCAAGGAAGAAGACATCAGTAAGACAACCTTTAGAACTAGATGTTGACATTATGAATTTGTAGTGGTGCGATTTGGATTGATTAATGCACCAATTGTCTTTATGTGCTTAATAAATGGCATATTCAAAAAATTATTTGGATATGTTTGTCATTGTGTTCTTGGATGACATACTTATCTATTCTAAGTTTGAGGAAGAACATGAACATCACTTGCGATTGGTGTTGCAAGTTCTAAGGGAACATTAGTTGTATGCCAAGATGAAAGTGTTATTTCACCAAGAGAAGATCCATTATTTGGGGCACATTGTTTTAGAGGAAGATATAGCAATAGATCCAGAGAATATTGAAGCCATTAGATGTAACATCCCCACTATAATCCCTATTTTAATTTATGCATAGTGTAGATATGAATGTGGCTATGGCCAAGTGATGTAATATGTGAATGTATTTTATGTTTTTAAATAAATAAAACGTGATACCAACTGTTGGGAATATGGATAGAGATGGGGGTTGATTTTTCGACAAGAGAAGAGAGTGTTTAATAGGTGTCCAAGGGGGAAATTAATTATGGGTATTAGTTCAACCCATTTTCCTAAATTTTATTACCATTGGGGATAACTTATAATTTATGTTTGAGTTTATGAGATCTCAATCATTAAACTCATGTAAGAGGGTGGTTGTGAGAGTCACATCCCATATTTATTGGAGAGCATGGAGCTAAGTACAATTAGTTTTGGAAAGAGTGTAAGTCAAGCAAGTAAGCAAAAATAGAGGAAAATTTATATGGGAAGCTACATGCAGTTTATTTTTAACGTTGAGTTTTACATGAGAAACAAGCATGGAGCAGAGGAGGAGAGAATATGACATAGAGTAGGAAGGCTAGGTGAAGTTTGGAGCATATTGCATCACTTTGGAGATAAATATTGAAGAGCTAGGTTACCAGGCCTAAAGAGTGAACTCTTGTGTAAGTTTCACTGTAACAACAAGTGGTTGTTGTTGTTGCTGGTAGTTTTCCTAGAAGTGAGTTCCCTTGAGTTCCTAGTAGATAGATTCCTAGTTTTATGTGCTATAGAGACCTTGATAAACGAATGGGATGTCTAATGGACTTAGAGAAGTGAAGGGGTACATTCATTGGGTTGGGCAGGTTAAGAGGAAGAGAGTTGGAGGAAACTTGGGATAGTTGTAGGAGAATACCTGTGGGTTATGGGATATTGAGTTGTGAGTGGAGTGGATTGTGAGAGGCATCCTCTTTTTTTTTATTCCTATCCCCAACTTGGGGGTGATTGTTGTAGGAAAATCTCCCTGTGAACAGGTAGATTACCTCAAAGAGCTAGACCCTAACTCTAAGACAGAAAGTTCTTAACGTGAACACTTACTTCTTTTCAAATATATACAAGATAATACATCAGAAGGAAGCAGAATAGAAGTACCTCTTTATCGATGTTTGTCCCTGCACGCTCTGAGTCGAGCTCCAATATTTCGCTCCTCACTGAGTCCCGTAGACAAACAAAGTACGACCACTTCCTACTCTATCAAGATTAGTCTGAAATAGGTTTATCTACTAAAGAGACAAATTCATGTGAGATTGAACACAAATTAGAAAGAAACAGTCCAAGTGTGTCATATTAATGAGAATAACGACAACAATACTTACAATCGTAGATGCGAATGCGACAACTTTTTCGAGTCCCCTTCGTCTAACCCTTGCTCGAAAGATCCACAACCTGGATGACAACAGCTTCACTGATCACTCCCCTTTGGATGACTGTGTGTTTCCTATGAGATCATAGGTTTCATGCTCGCAATTCTTCCCCATTCTAGAACCACTTATGAGATCATAAGTTTGGTGTGATTCTCCTTTTTCCAATCCTCTTTCACCATTAGAAAGCTTTCTTATATAGCCTTGGAGAGGCTTCAACCACTTGAGATATCCTTGAGGAAGTTGAGGATTTTCCTCCTTCAGTTGAGGATCTGCCCTAAGATCATGGCTGGACTAGGGATTCGAATCCAACTTCCTTCCAAGAATGAAAATATGCTTCCCCCATTCATATCAACAGCTTAACTATTGCCCGGAATAGGTAGCGCTCCCTCAAAAGGACCATCAGAGCATTGTAGCGCTCCCTAGTAGGCTTTAGGGGGGCACCAGTGCTCTCAAAATCCATAGTGCTCCCTCAAAAGGGCCAGGGGAGCCTTATAATGCTCCCAGACAGTGTAAGGGGGAGCATCGATGCTCCCAGAAGAGGTATAGGGGAGCGCTCTCCTTCAAAAGCTCAGTTTTTGAGGTGCTTTCAGATGGAAAAAGGTTTGTAAGCCTACTGACTCATTTCTCCTCTTCCAAATCAAATGTTTGAGGTGTTTCAAGTGTCCTTCTCATGTCATTATAGGCATGACATAGGAATCATGGAAGTATGCTTTCTTGCGACACTTGTGAGCAACATGCGACACTTGCGAACTTTGTAATGATGACACTTGAGACACTATCAAAGTGAGTAATTTCGATGTGTAACAGCTTGCCCCCCAAAGTATGAAGTTAGAAGACAGGAACTGATAACTGAAATTCTTTGTAGACTTTCAAGCAAGGGTATAGACTCGGAGAAACTAACGGAAGCTGCACACAAACATCCAACAAATATCATGACATATTTAAAAACCCAAGGCAGGCATACCTATGCTTGGGTGATCAAGACTTGCAAGATATGGTCGCCATTAAATACACTGTAGATCCATAATTGTATTGATAAGAAGGTATAGACATCAAGGATACAATGTGGATCTATACTATGATGACCTGAACTGATCGTAGCCACGAAGAATACATAGTGGATCTACAAGATGACAAGACATAGCCACGACCAACACAAAGTGGATCTATGTAACAGTATATGTGTCATTTTTCAAGAGAAAATCCTTTGAAACCTGGGAAAAGTACATATCAAAGTGATCACTCAGCCCAGGGTCTTCTTACCAATCCCAATGTGGTACATTTCTAACCATGTGAATAGATGTCCTAATGTTAAACATGGCAGAAGCCACTTGATTACCAGTCAATGGTGTGAACCGTTAACAAGTGCGAGGGAGATCACCATTAATGTCAATGATTCCCAAGGTACCCTAGTACATCCCAACGAATGCGAATGGATGAGCTGGAGTCGAACATAGATGGAATCATTCGATTATAGGTCAATGATGTAAACCTACTATCAAATGTGAGGAGGCCTGCCATTGAGGCATGCAGGTCCCAAAGTACTAATTGGTTTCTAAGTGTAATTCCTGGATAATGTGTTGAAGTCAACAGGAATAGGCTCGTCGAAGGAGGGCCTTAATGTATCCCCCATCAACGACACGAAACAAACACATAGATGTAATTGGCAGATCAAATGGACATGTACTGACACGGGTTTTGAGAAAAGATATTTGGGATGGCTAACTCTAGAGGTGGATACTTCCCTTGAACACTGAGGCACAACAAAAAAACATGACGTGGACCAACACTTATGCAGTGGATACGGTGACTTGCGTCGAGTGACCCAAAGGAGTGAAAGGGACTCAAATGATTGGCTCAGTGCAGAGGTTCAGCAGATTATGATATGTGCAAATGAAAAAGTGTCGTGTTCAAGGGCGACTCTAAGAATTGTTAGATGATGTTCTCAAGAGACTACTTGGCTTACTCCTTTCAATTTTTCCCCCATCCAGATGGATGAGTACCTCTTTTTGGTTTAATGAGCTCGAGGAGGATAACGCATGCTCGATATAACTCACCTTCGGTAAGTTCCTCTTCCTTTGTTTAACGAACTGGAAGAAGTAAGGGTTTGGTCCCATTTGGGCCCGTCGATGTGTTCTTTAACGAGTCCAAAGACAGAAAACTCGAAGGTTTTTCGAGATTATAGAGTTTGGAAAAACACTTAAAAGAGAACTCTCTCAGTTCCTTTTTCGTACAATAGTCTAACGAGACCGAAAAAAAGATAAACTATCACTCGAAAGATGCCCTTTATGACCTTTTAACGAGTGTGAAAGGAAGCAAGGTCACTCAACAACCTTTTCAAATTTAGAGAGTCTGAAA
This sequence comes from Picea glauca, assembly GCA_000966675.3. Lineage (NCBI taxonomy): Eukaryota > Viridiplantae > Streptophyta > Pinopsida > Pinales > Pinaceae > Picea > Picea glauca. The sequence goes on from JZKD02S0248253.1 coordinate 12,510, forward strand.
AGGGTTTAAAGAAGACTCCAGGGGGGTTCCTTTTTCGTGTGTTCGTGTATTTGTACAGGTCTGAAAAAGAGATAAAAGTTTACCCAGTTTCATTCTCATGTATTTACGAGCACGAGAAAGAACAAAGACTAAGCTCGATACTCTTCCCCCAGCTTGAAATCTAGTGACTTAGCTCCAGAATGATCATCAAAGTTTGGAGACATGCCCCCCAAGCTTCAATTCATTCACCGACTTTGAGGTTGTCACCAATTTCTNNGCTAGATGGAGAAAAAGGATACAGGTGGATGAAATGAAGGTTCAAAAATGAGACCTAACGAAAGACTCGACTCGACATCTATGAGATCTGGCGAAAGACTCAACTTGAAGGGAGAGGTGATTGTTTCATTTTTTAACGAGCTTCACACAGGAAAAGAACTATGCTCAAGGTTCCAGGTTCGATCCCCAGATTGTTGTTTCATTTTTAAACGAGATTTCTATAGAGAGGAAAACTATGCTCATGGTTGCTTCTTGATCATCACTTCAAAGAGGATAATTCTTTGGAAGGATACCATGCCAAGGGACAAAACTCGGTCATGGATTCCAAGAGATCTTCACTGGATGGAAGATAATCACTCTGGAAGGAACACATGTCGAGGGTCGTGACAGGGGTAAGGAGATCGGGCTCCAATAAACCTACTGAAGAGATCACCATGTCAACTACCGGATCCAAATCATCGGAAGTTGAGGTCATGGGAGACAACGCCACATAATTGACATGCGGTGGGGGTGATATTGTTTGCATATAAGAACCACTTAGGGAGGTAACCGAGTCGGGGCTGATGAATGAAATTTGATCAATAGTCACAATTCTTCCATCATGAGGGAAATATATCACATGGAAAAGGGTGGATACAAGAGATTTCATAGCATAGACATAATCCCGCCCAAGGAGTAAATTGAAATCCAAGGGGTCTCGGACTACCATGACATCGATAAAGACAGTTTTCCCTCCCAAAGTTACAGGAAACCGAGGAAGGATCCCTAAAGGTTGACTAGTTCTTCTGTTAGAAGCTAACAGATTCTGTGTAACCGGTGCAAGTTACGGACAACCCAAAGCGTACCAAGCAACAAAAGACAAAATACTAACGGACGCACCTTCATCTATCAGCGTTTGAGGAACGTCCCGACCACGAACCTGTACTATAATCTGGAAAGGAATGTGGGAGGGAAGACGAGGTCTAGTTAGCACACCCTAATAAAAAAGGATGGCCTCATTACTCGGAGGGGGTTTCGCAGGAGAAGGAGGAATGCCCCCTGGTATGATAGAGTCTGTATTAACAAGAAAAACATGGGCAGTATCGGGTTTACTCTCTAGAAGGAGAGTAGGATCGACCGATGATTGGATCGGATCAACCAATGGTGGACTTGGATAGACCACTTTAGCACTCTTCAGAGGAAGAGTGGGACTGATTGAGGAAGGGATTGGATCAGTCACTTTGACATTCCTTAATGGAGGAATGGGATCGACCGATGGTGAAACTGGATCGACCAATTTAGCACTCTTTAGAGGAAGAGTGGGACTGACCGAGGAAGGGACTAGATCGGTCACTTTGACATTCCTCAATGGAGGAATGGGATCGACTGATGGTGAAACCGCATCGACCACTTTGGCACTCTTTAGAGGAAGAGTGGGGCTGACCAAGGAAGGGACTGGATCAGTCACTTTAGCATTCCTCAATGGAGGAATGGGATCGATCGATGGTGAAACTGGATCGACCACTTTAGTTTCATTCTCCAATGGAAGAATGGGGTCGACGGGTGGAAAAGGATCGACCACTTTGGTGTCACTCTCTAACGGGAGAGTGGGATCGACCGAGGATGAAAACAGATCGACCACTTTGGTGTCACTCTTTTGATGAAGAGTGGGGCTGATCGATGACGAAACTAGATCAGCTACTTGGGTTTGTGGTTCAATCGAGGAGGAAACTAGATTGACCACCTGATCAACCGAACTGACCGGAGATGGAACTGGATTGACCAGTCCATCAACCAATGATGGGTCGGAGGAAATATTACGATAACCTTTTGGAAGTTGAAGTTTTTTCAAAAGAGAAGAAGCCTCGTTCATGCGAGGACAAAGGTGAGAGTAATGATCACCTTTACATAACATGCAAGGGAACTTGGTAGTTTTCTTCTTCTTACCAACTTGAACATCACTAGTTGACGGGGTATCATTAACATGATAGATAGAGGCCGATGATGTGGAGGACCACATTTCTAAGACCTGGATAAGACCGGGGCAATCCCTCAGAAAGTGGTCACCCTTACAAAGGTTGCAAGGGAATTTGGGTTTCATATTCTTCATTTTAATCTTGTTGACCTCATCAACACTCCCAGTACTATTTACAGTAACTAGTTTCTTAGAGCCAACATCTGATGTTGTTGGGGCCTTTGTCCTTTTCGGGTTCTTCTTCTTCTTCTCTTTCCGTTTCTTCTTCTTTTGATCAACCTGGCTACTTGCTCTAGAGCTTTCACTAAGCGAAGAAGGAGAAATAGAAGGAGACTTAATGGGCGAAGAAGGCAAAAATTTGACATGAGGTTGATGTGTGGGTGGTGTATTGACATCCAAAGTATTAGGTGCAACTGAAACATTGGGAGGCTTCAGGATCACTGGAGTGGGAAACAACCAAACCAGTAATCCAATAGTGAGTCCTGGAAGACTCAGTGTGGCAACATATGGAGGACCAAAGTTTCCAAATGAAGGAAAGGTATAAGGTTCCCCAAGAGCAGGGGTTCCTCCATTGGTACTCCCAGGATTCGATGCCATTAACACTGACTCGACCTAAGGTCCACTAAGTAAAACAAACAACACACACTAAGAATCTAAGAAGCAAACAATCAAACAAACCTTCCTATGATGAAACCACTAGTTGGTGATGAAATCCAACATCGCGAGATCAAAATAGAAAGGGGTGGGGATAGAGTGGGTGGATCAGTTACATTGGAGACCTGCTTAATAGACTTACGCCTTGGTGTAAGCTTCCACGTAGTAATTGTGGATTTACCCTCCAAGGAGCCCGAGTGAGTTTGACCAACGTTTGTTCCAGGTACAGTGAGACTTCCCTTCATTGTCACCTTATGTGAGACCCTAAATATTGTGGCTACTAAGGTCACCAACTTGTAGTTAGCCCCTGGCAGGGTATAGTCAACAGTCCAATCGGAACGTATGGGCAGGATAACAAGTCTGAAATCAGCTTGAAAGGCTTTCACTCAACATTGTGGGTATACCTTCCAATGATCCCCAATATATGATCTGACCACTACAAACAGTTGAACCATGGAGGGAAAATATCCGTAACTCACCCGAATGTGACCTCGTGCGTAACCCCTGTGTGAGAGGGGGATCCCAAACAGACTTATACGATGATTGGATTTGACTCTCCCTAACTCAAGATGCTACTGTTTGTTTTGGAAACGTTGGAGAGTTATTCTCATAGCCTAATCCAAAGTACTAAGCCTATTCTACTGTTGGTGGAGGATCCTAGAAAAGAAAAAGTTCTAAATAATTTTTAATTAGCGTTGATTTTATAGCTGTTATTTACGCAAAAAGGGGTGCATGGAAGTGAAACGAATGGAAGTATGACTCAGTCCCAAAAATGCATCAAATAGGATAAGCAGTCATTTCTTTTCGATGAACATCTATTTAAGGGAGAGAGAGAGAGAGAGTTCTTTTCACTAACAAGCACTAATAAGGAGTGTCCTCAAACAAATTTTCTTCAATCAAATCCTGATTTGATGCTAAAACTTTTGAGATGCCTTCTAACATGCACAATCAATCATGAAGATGCTTTTTATTGTTTTCATATGAATAATGATTAATTCAACACAATGCTCATCTTGCAAATTATCTTCTTGGATGAATGAAAATCAGACCAACACAAGCAAGAATCATACAAACAATACACCCTCTCGTCGTGATCAAAATGAGAAGCGAAAGAAAAGAAACAATCAAAGAGAAATCAAACTTCACACCCAAAAGAAAAAGTCAAAGAACAATGATCTTAACTAAAACCAAATGAAAAGATATGTAGACCTTTGATGACCCTCACCAGCATTTTTAATTCAGTCGACGAGGAGAGAAAGACAATGTATGGGTTTCAAACTCCAAATGGCAGAAAAACTCAACAACAATAGTGAAGAAGGCTACAAAATCCAAACAGTAAGATGTTTGTTCTTCAAGAAAAAGACAGATGTCAAAGCTGGAAAGAAGAAGGATTGACTCACAAGGTGACCCAGCAAGAGAGACACAGGGGAAAAACCCTGAAAAAACAATTCTGGAAGGTTTATTGGCCAAAGGAGGGCTGGCGCTCTATTTTCAAGGAAAA
>JZKD02S0248264.1:0-21569 GCA_000966675.3 Picea glauca
TATTGATGCCCAACCATAGGCCCATCGGTGATCACCCATCCCTGACGAATGTCGATAATACTTCCCCAAATCGGTCGACCTGACCATCGTCCATCAACAACTTTTGTTGGCTGACATGGCATGACACATGGATGTTAATGTGGCATGACATATGGATGATGACACGTAGATGATGACATCATTATGTTCTTTCCTCCATCGGCCATCGGTCAATTCTCTTGAACGAACTGAACACTTTTCTGAATCGGTCGATGCCCAACCATCAATGGTTTGGTCATTGGTGAATTCTCTTGCTTGATTCAAAACACTTCACCGAATTTGGTCGACGCCCAACCACCATCTCATCAACAATCGATGATTAAAAATGGTTCACAGGATTCATCTGATTCCAACCATCGGCCATCGATAATTAGAGACGTCCTTTGGTCGAACCAAACTTTTCTCTATTTTGGCCGACTTGACCATCGGTCGTCAACGATTTCTCTTGGAAAATTTCCATACTTAGAAATTTTCAACGAAAGACCCTGATGGATATTAGGCATCAATCTAATCCATTTCAAAAACCCTCAAAATGAATTTTGGTCATTTATTGGATCTACCTTTCAAAATGACCGAAATGAATATAGATAGTTGATCTAATCCATTTCCCAAACTACTTAAATTAATCACGGTTGTCAATTTACTCAACCTTTCAAATGCTCAATACCTTAATAAATTTTAAAATTATCATAGAAAATATTGGTCATCGATCTCGAGATCAAAAGAGATCTTGGTCGTCGATTCACCAAACGTCTTGTAACTCTACAGGCGACGATTAAAACTCAAATTTCAATCGTTCTAGGCTGAATTTCAATCCGCAACTTCACTGCTCTACTCTATTAACCTTAGTAAACCATTCAGAGTCATTCAAACTTGTATTTTTCCCACAGATTTGGGTATTTCTCTCTAACTCCTTCGTTTTTCCCCAAATCCTTCATAGACAAAATATGCAACAATGAATTTCAACAATTTTCTCTGGCTCGAGCCCATACAAGCCTGATGTTTGAATCAAATGCTATGATACCATAATATGGTGCCCCCTGGCACAATCGAGGGACATTATGGTGCATAATACTCATAAAAATGAAATCTCTGCTAACTACTTTAATTATTTTATAGCTAATTAATTTCCTATAGCTTTCAAAGATGAATTAAAAAATATTTAACTATTGTTCACTCTCTTACATTGATACATCTACATCATAATAAAGTAGACATGAATGTATCTAATAAACTTCATTACAACAACATATAAATCATTCTAAAAACATAGAGTTAATTCACAACAATGAGACATGTAAAATAACACAATGACAAGATAAAACACTTATCTTTTAAATCTATTGTGTAACTAGCATCTCTGGATGAACATTCCTCCCAACCATAGACTAATTGTTCCAAATATCAATAGTCAGTCACACCCAAGCTGAGGCGAGTAATCCACAAAAGAGGGTGGTCTCTCACAGTCCACTCACAACTCATAAAACTCATAACCCACTAATATCTTCCTACAATTATCTTGATTTTCCACTAGCTCTCTTCCTCTTGACCTTCCCAACCCAATCAATGTACCCCTTCACTGATCTCAATCCCTTGGGCATCCTATTATTTTATCAAGGCCTCTCTCACATAATTAGCTAGGAATATCTCAACTAATAACTCAAGGGAACTTACTGCTAGGAAAATTACCAGAAAACCAATAGCAAACACTTGTTGTTATAGTGAAACTCGCCTAAGAGTTCACTCTTCAGGCCTAACAACATGGGTCTTCAGTTATCCATCTCCAATTCACTCCAAATACGGTCCAACATGATCTATAACTCACCCTCCATGGTTGCACCAGATCCAATCTCTCTTTCCTACTCTCTCCTTTATCCTCATGCACAAAAAACTCAATGTGTAAAATTGTTATCCCAACCCATATGAATTTCCTCTCTTTTTCTTTCCTTTATTGACTCACATTCTTCACCAAGTTGATTTTACTCAACCACCATGTGCCCAATAACTTTGGGATGTGACCACTCACACCCACCCTCTTACATGTATTAAATGATTGGCTTTGGGAACACTCCATCATAAATAGGAAGGTTCATATACAATAGAAAAATTTGGAAAATGGGTTGAATTAATATCCATGGGCAATTGTCCCTGTGGTGAAGAGAATTTGACGAGGGAGTGCGTTTTTAAGGAACTTTGTAAGTGAATTCATCGGTTCGAAACCTCTAGGGACACCTCAATTCCATCCATGTTAAGGGTTGGTGTGGTCCAGGCCAAGTGTGATCCCCGGGTGATTTTGAAAGCTTAAATGCTCCTGGGTCGTGGAAACTCAGCCACAGGCCAATCCTGCAAGTTAGGGATATATATATATATATATATATATATATATATATATATATACATGGGTAATTCCCCCCTTGGACCCCTCTTGGCTATTATCCTAGACACTCCCCTCTCTTGTGGATTAATTCATCCCCCTTCTCTTGTCCATGTCCCATTAGCAATTGGTGTTACATTTTATTATTAAAACATTGAAATATATTTTTGATATTACATAGCTTTGGTTGTAGCCACACATTATATCTACATAAGAATTAAATAAACTGTGGATTATAGTGGGGATGTTACACCATGGGTTTGGGGTATTTTCCCATGGTATCTGGGCTATTTGTATATGGTATTGCAAATCAATTATTTAACTAATGGACATGTCCCTTAATGAAGGTTATGAAAAAATATAAAAAGAGAAATTGAGTGTATGAAAAATGGATTAGCAAAGATTGAATTATGAAATTAGTTTCAGGTCATCTTAGAATTTTCACGATAAATTTACTTCTATGATGTTTCAGAAAATGATAGTTTTTAGAGATATAGTAGAGATTTTTATGTACATATGATAAAAATATATGGTGTTATTTCGCTATAATTTTAGAGATATGACCCGTGAGATTAAGGGTTCTTGAATGCTCTTGAAATCAGTTTCAAACAGGTCAGCTTGGCACATTCACTATAACTTATTTTCTAGGATTTTTTCAGACCCTAATATTTTGTAGAGATAGAGGAGAGATATTGGTGTAAATTTGTTATAAGTATCATATGATGGCTCTCTATACTTTTGTATATATGTGACGTGTAAGTTACGGTTGTTGAATGGTCATGAAATCTGATTCAAACATTCATCTTGGCACTTTCTCTATAAATTGTTTTTACAATGTTTCATACTTTGAGATTTTACAGAGACATGGGAGATATCTTGGTGTACATGTGGTAAAAATATTAGATTTTGGTTCACTATACGTTCGTAGATATGCTCTGTGAAAGTTAGATTTCTCAAATGCTCCTGAAATCAATTTCCAACAAGTTAGCTTGGAACTTTTGCTATAACTTATTTGTTGATATGTTTCAAACCTTGATATTTTACAAAGATAGAGGAGACACATAGAAGTGTCTCAGATAAAAATATCATAATCATATTTGCAAAATTAGATATGTGGCATGTTGTACAAGCTTTTTCTTGAAAAGAGATCCAAAACAACAAGCTTTGGGAAAGTTTCCATTTGGAAATTCAAATTTTGGTCAGACCTAGTAAAGGTAGAAGTAGTGAGAAGACCTAGTGAAGGGAGAAGCAATGATTAGACTTAATAAAGGGAGAAGAAATGAGTATACCTAGTGAAGGAATAAATAGAAAGAAAACTCAGTGAAATTTGGTGTAGATCAAAGATTGGGGTCTCTTGCCAAGTTGGTGCTTAGCGGTGGGGATTGGTGTCTACAAGGAGATTGGTGTCTCTTGATAAGTTGTTTCTTAGAAATGGGGATTGGTTCCTATAGTAGATTGGTGTCTAAAAATATCTGAAAGATATTGGTTTCTCTCGCTAAGTTAGTGCTTAGCGGTGGGGATTGATGTCTCCAGTAGATTGGTGTCTATGAATATATGAGGGAGTAGGTTGATGTCTACCAGGATCTGTGCCAGTGGGGATTGGTTTCTCCAGTAGGTTGACGCCTACAAATATTTGTAACAGTACGTTGGTGCATACAAATAATTATAAGTATAAGTTCCATAGTTTTCTGTCGAAAGGTTTTCCATGTAAATATTTTGTTCCATCCTCTGCAGTTAATATGTGATTGTTTTCTTATGGTTGATAAATGTTTGAAAAAGAAAAAGATTGTCTTATACTAATTCACCCCTCCCCTCTCAGTATAATTATGTGCTCGACATATTTCACTATGAACAAGTGTCTCCTGTATACATTATTAGTAATTTTTCCAACCCAATTATATTACATCTACAATGAAATGGTACCTAAAAGAAAAATTGACTTCTAAACTATGAACAAGGTTGAAACTTAGTAATTGAAATAGTAGGATTTCAACTAAAATAAAAATATATCATATATGTATTCATATTTTTAAGAAGGTTTAAATGCACTTAAATCACTATTAAAAGGTGAAAAATAGAATTAAGACCCCTCTTCCAAAAACCTAGAAACGTTTCACGAAATTTCATGAAAAGGCTTAGATTTTATTGAATTTTTTGCTAAAAATAACCACTTAAGAATGTGCTTGTGGGTCCTCTTAAAAAGTAGTGAGAGATATTTCTATTATTCCTTATGTGAAGTGTGATCACCCCTGAGTGCTCACTAATTTTCTTTTATTAAGGTGCTAGCACCCATGTTTGTGTACGGAAACCCACAAATTTTTTTTTCGAAACAATTTTACTAACAATATTACATTATGGGGTTTTCTACAAAGGATTTAACAGAATCCAAAGGATTTATTGACATATTCTAAAAATGTATCCTAAAACTCTAAAAAATAAAATTATATCTCTAGAATTCAAACAAAACAAACCCCAATGTGGATATTTTTTAATAACCAAAGAATATGAAAGTGAGACTAAATTTTGAGGAAGACATACCTTTTTCTCATATGGTTGTAGATGTTTGTTGGTTGGATCTCTCTTCCACTTCTTGGGCTGACCCATATTCGGATCTCAACAGGTTTCCATCAAAACCATCTAAAACTATCTTCCCTCCTGGTAAACTAGAAGGAAACGCTGCGCATAGGGTGCACAATGCAGTCTCACCCGAGATAGATTTATGGGTGACTGCAATTCTCAAGTGCTTGTAGTCTGGGAATGAGTGGGGATCTGTGGTTGTATTATTTCTTCCTTATGTATTATCATTGTTAAATCTTTAAGTATTTCTAGGATTTATTCATCGTTATCCTCATGCATGCATTCTAATACATTTAGTTAATCATTCATTCATAATATAATCATTAACATAAGGTAAATATTCAATAAACATAAAAAAAAACATAGGTTTTTACCGTGGTTCAACCCCCCTAGGGCTACGTCGACAAAGATCTGGCTTCTCTACTCTTTTATGTATTCTCTCTTCAATATCTTGCACTGTGCGCATTATATCTCAGTCATACCATCAAGATCAAGGAAATAATCCTTTATGAGGTGGACTACATCACACCAAGCTCATCAACCGATGATCTAACCCTTAAGGACTAGCTTATTTGAATCTTCTACCAGACTTATTACAAGAAAAAATCTACTCATATCAACTACTCAACAACGCAAAAACAACATCCCCAGACCTAGACCTCTTAGGTTCTTATTTATACTATTTTACAAGATTATAGTCATTACAATCCTTATCAAAAACCCTAACCCTATCTCGGTTAGGCTTGTATGCCTGCTTGCCAAGTTACTTTTCCTCCTGCATGTTGTTTTTCCTTCTTTTTTTTCATGCTTCTTTCTTGCCACCCGTTGCGCGTGTTCCAAAATTAGGTCTTCCTTTCCAAAAATAGTTCTTTCCTCAAAATAGGCATGCACCCAACAGGCCCCCAACACTAACATGTGTCTCATCTTAAGCCACTCAGGTCATGCATGCTCCTTGAAAAACCTCTACCAAGATGTAAAATTTTCTTTCTAATCCATCCCTTTTTTATCTCGCTTGCGCAACTTTCCCTATAATCTCTTCTACCCTCTGTGTTGTGATATGCTCCTTGAGAGATTTTTTTCTCTCGACATGATTCTGAGCCATTTGTGTCTTCTCCTCCTCCAGTTCTATAATTATTTGCGCTACTTTCTCCTGGAGAGGTTCTAACTGGGCTTACCTGGCCTACTTGTTATTATGCATAGTATTTAATCCTGTCTGCAAGGTCTTCATCTCCTGCATGCCCTTCAAATTCTCTATAATTCTCATAGAATTCTATCACTGCTTCAGCTCATGAATTGCAGTGTTGATCTCCTCCTTTTACTGTTCTAGTTGTTGGACCCTATCATCTTCCTCCAACGTCGTCCATAATTGCGCAGTCATGTAAAAAAGTTCCATGACCTTTTTAGCTTATTTCTCCATCATTTCCACTTGAAAAAATGCTTGTTTTCCCTTTCAACTGTAACTTTGGGAGGATTGGTTGGTGTTAAATTTTCTTTGAGCTCCTATATATCTTTCTTGTAGTCCTTGAGTTTCTACATGATGATTTGGATCTCCTCTTCTGCATTTCTCACAGCTGCCTACATGTTGTCTACAATTCTTGTGAAGGCTTCCTTCATCTTCTTCTCTAAGTTATCTCCATGCTGCTTCTCCTCTTGTATCTCCATATTTACCTACTCTACCACTAGTTCTAGTGAATCCTGGCCATTTTTTGGTTGATTTCAATTCCATCGTGTATATTCTAGCTCACTATTTCACTTCTTGTGCAACACTAACTTACAGTTTGTACAATGCATTTTTTGGTATTTTAGCCAGTACCAATTGTACCTGAACCAAGTCTTTGAGTGGTGTCTAAGATATGGCCTCATTGACCTGCCACATATCCATTGTTATCTGGAATCTTAGAATTGCTTGTGCTATAGTCTGGATGGTGTCTTCTTTGTTCTGCACAATCTTTCCCTCTCCTTCTGTTGCTTGGGGGATCTCTTATGTTCCCCTTTATTGCATTTGAGTTGCTTGTATCTTTTCCAATACCTGCTTAACATCATCCAAGTAATTCCATATCCTTCCTCTTTGGTTCTCGTCCTCTTTGAAATCGTCTGTTGCATGGTCCTGTACCCTCTATGCTACAATATTGGCACCATCCTCAGTAATTGTGTATTCCAAGATTTTCTTATGGGCTTTGGCCTTCTTGCGCAACCCACCTGTGTGTATGATTGGTTATTTTTGTGGCCTTGTCTCTTGTGGAGTAGCTGACAACATGGTTTCCTATGTCATTGTGTCGCCCCTTCCTTGTTCTTCCTGAATTGGGGCATTGTCCTTCTTTCCTGTCTTTGCATCCTTCTTTGGGGTGCTTTCTGTATTCTATGTTGTTGTCTTTTTACCAAGATTCTCCTGTTGCGTTGGTTTCTTTGTCTCTATGCTTCCTCCTACAGATGTCTTGGATGACCCTACTTCCACTTATTTTCCCTTTGGATTGTCCTTGGTGATGACTTGAATATTCTAGTCATCCTGTTAGTCTTTCATTGTCATTTCAACTTCCTTTGCATTGATGCAGAATTGGAGTTGCAACCATTCTTTCTCTGGATCCATGAGCGCTTGGATCCACATGTTGTGTTGTGTAGCCCTAAAGATGGCTATAAATTGATATTGTAATACCACTTACAGATTCATCCTCCAAGTTTTGGCTATGTTGTCTTGTATGTTTTTGAGATATCGAGAAAAGGTATTGGCATTTCCACTTCTTCACTTGGGGTCCAAAGTGCATCCCATCGACGTGTAGCTTTTTGTGGGACAATGTCCTACTCTGTCATAGAAGTATGAGTAGGGAGGTTCCTTCCATCTGATTAAGGCTATCAGGATCATGATCCAGGATTAAAGGAACTCTATTCCCAAGTCCTATGTGTCATTGCAGTCATCTAGGAATACGTTCAGTAAGTATGGGGCCCAAATGAGGAAGGTGTCATTTTTTCACTATCCTGCTACTACGAAAACCCCTACAGGGACCTCCTCCTTACGGTATTTTTGAAGTATCTTGCATGCCATTAATTTTGTGGCCATACTGGTGGCTGCATCACTGATCCATTTTATAATTATTCTGTGTGATCCTTTTTATGTCCCATATGTCTTCTTCATCTCTTCTGCAAGAGTCTTTTATTTGTTTTTAGTGTCCAAGTATTACGTGGGCTTCTCGCTATTTGATTTAAGGCCCGTAATGAATGCAATTAGCTCTACGTCAATTGAGACATGTTCTTATAACCACAAAAATCCTCCATGGAGGACCGCCAACAATTTATTGATGCAGTTGTTCACATATTTCCCCCATATGAAGTGAGGAATCTCCAGTAGATTCAAAATCCATGTTTTTTCCAAGCCCAGTACCCATTTCTTTTCCTGCAACATTGAATCTCTGAATGGCCCTGTGCCCAAGCTCCCCATATACACTTGCTGCGCAAATTTTGGGAATTTGTTGGTGTCATAAAAATCATGGTCTGTGTACCTTAGTCTTTCAATGTCGCCTAGTAAGATTTGCATGGACTACACCCAATCTAGAATGTGTGGCAAGAATATAAAGTCATATGGATGCTTGCATAGGGATCATGCAATGGGTTGTTTCCCCTTCCTTTTTTTTGGTGCGTTGGATGTCCCACCCTATGGTTCTCTTCCTTCCTAGACCAAATATAGTTGCTCTGTGATATCCTCAAGCTGCACTTCCTCCTACTGCATGGACCCCACCATAGGTTGTGGCCTTGGTCCCTCATACTTTTTTCTTTCATTGTCACTACCATTCGTTCTATGGACTTCTTCGACCCTGGACGGTTGCAGTGGGTTTCTTGTGGTTAAAGGGTTGTGGACCTACACACTGTCATGCGATTCGATATCCATCCCAACCATCATTGAGGCCTTCTCTTCCTCCTATACCAATGTGGCACTCACTGTTTTGACCTGCAGCAAGGGAATTGCATTGACATCAATGATTCCATCTCTTTGTGTAAACTCATGTTCTACCTCTTTGGTTTCCTGTGGTGACATATGGATGATGTGTGTTTTTTATGTTGTTTGGCTAGGTGCTCCAACCTTTGGAAGTGCCATCTTGGGTAGTTCTTCCTTCCCTGATTGATTTTCGGCTGCTACAATTTCAGAATTTGCATGTTTGCCTCTTGTCTTTGTGCTCTTAGCTTCGTGCATTTGCAAATTCAAAATGTGTCTCATTTAGCCCGCATTTTCATTATATATAGGGCGTGATAATTTCCCTAAATATTCTTGGAGAAGCTTCTTGGATGGTTATTAATGCATTAAAGCTTGTCAAGTATGCTTCATTTATTTTCATAAATGCCCAATTCACTGCACTTTTTCGATGCGTCATACGTTTCAGTTGTGACTTTCCCTTAGTGCGCGGTTTTTTCTTCTTGTCAACCATATGTTGTGCATAGTAATGTTTTCTCTTTGTCACACTGATTCCACTAACGATTTCACACGATATTCCCCAGTGTTTTGTATTTTCTTTCTTTTTCTACTTTTTTCTTCCTTTTTCTCTTTTTTCTACTTTTGTCTTCCTTTTTTATGGGTTTTCTTTCCTAATATCTATTATAGTACACTATATACTTGTCTTTCTTACTACACTGTAACTTTTAAGGGTTAGTAGGTTGATTGTCCATGTACAGTTTCAATCGACTATCGTTGATCATGCCTTTCAATTTTGTTCCTCTCAATTCCTTTAGTTATATAGATCCTCCATATGTGACAGTATTTACTTCATATGTCCCTATCCAATTCATTCTAAACTTACCAGGGTGTTGGAAAAAATTGTTTTTATAGAGTAGAACTAGGTCTCCCTCCTTAAAACTCTTATTTTTAATATGTATTCCATGCCAAGCTTTGTCTCTTGTTTTCTCTACTTCCTGGTGAAATCCTGCTAGAATATTTTCCTCTTCCATTTCCATTTGTTGACTTAACCTCTCCTATAATGCGCCTCTTTCTATGATGTTGGTAATTGTTGTTAGGCGTAGATTGAGTACCATAAATTATAATGGCATTATTGCTTCTTACCATACACCAATATGAATGGTGTTTGTCCTGTCAACTTCTTGCATGTGGTCATGTATTCCCATAGTACTACTGGTATATTCAATTCCCAATCATCTCTGTTAACATTGCATATCTTTGTCAAAGCATTTTCCAAAATCTTATTGAAAACTTCTACTATTCCATTTGCTTGAGGATGATATGGTGTACTCTTCTGGTGATAGAATTCAAATTCCTCGGTCATAGAAATGATGGTCTTATTGATAAAATGAGTGCCTTGATCACTCATCAGAATCCTAGGACATCCAAATATGGTGATTACTTTTTCAAATAGGAAGTGTGTTTCTATCTCTGCACTATAGTCTTTGACTAGTGCTACTTATGCCCATCTTCTTAAGTATTGAGTCATAGTAATGATATATCTAGCTGTTGATATTTTTGATGGTGGACTGATTGGTCCAACAAAGTCTATTTTCCACTTTTCAAATACCTGCAAAGTTACTTGTGGTCTTAGAGGCATCTCATTCCCTCTGTTGGGTTTCCCAACCCTATGACAGACATCAAATTTCTCGCAATATTACTTGGCATCTTTATGGACTATTGGCCACCATAATACTACATGCAATACCGTCTGTGTAGTATATTTTCCTGCATAGTGTCCTCCATCTATACCTTCACGAGATTCTACCAAAATTCTGGGTCATTCATGTTCCAATACTCAACTTCTCAAAATGTTGTCTGCGCCCATATTGTATAAGTGTCATGCAATAATTTGATAGTCTGCATCTCCGAACACCAGATTTTTCTTCTGCGCAGTGCTAAAATCCTTTGGGGCAACCCCTATACTTAAGTATTCAATAATATCAGCGAAGTATTCATCAACTACCCATACTAAAAATAGATTTGCATCAGGGAAGTTGTCTTCCAATTTAGTAGGTTCTTCTCCATTAGTTACCCTTGATAGGTGATCTAGTCCTGCCTTCAACTTCCCTAGTTTGACTATTACATCAAATTCAAATTCTTGGAATAATAATAGCCATCTATAGATTCTCCCCCCAACACTAGCTTGTTGACTAGATACTTGAGGGCAGAATGATCTGTGAACATTTTAAAGTGTTTACCCAGTAAATAGTGCTTGAATTTATGAAGTGCATATACCATGTCTAGGCCTTCTCTTTCTGTGGTATTATAATTCTTCTCTGATTCTGACAGCTTTCTGCTTGCAAAGGATATATGATGGTCCAAGTCCCTTGTTCCTAGATATGTCTTAATTTCTCTAAGTGTTATGGTTGATGAATCTACATGCACATGAAATGTCTTTTTGTAATATGGGAATACTATTATATGTGTTGTTACCATCTTTTCATTAAGAGTGTCCAAGCCTTGCTGACAATATTCATTCCACTGAAATATGGTGTCCTTCTTTAATATTTTTTCCATTGGTGCAATAATCTTTGCATACCCCTTTATAAATTTTCTATAATAACCTCTATGTCTGAGTGTCGCTCTTAATTGGCTCACTGAATTTGGTGGTGTTAAATTCACAATGACTGCAATCTTAGCAGGGTCCACTAGTAAACCTTATTTGCACACTATATGTCCCAACAATATTCCAAAAGGTGTACCAAAAATGCATTTCTTGATATTTAATGATATATGGCATTGTCTGCATCTTTTCAACATTAGTCTTAACACTTCTACATGGTGTTTTAACAGACTATATACAGTCTAGTCATCCAGATATACTTCTATAAATTGATGTATGAGTTCCTTAAAAGAAGTTAGGACCACTCTTGAGAAAATGGTTGGTGCATTCTTCAACCCAAATGGAATGACTATATATTGGTAGGATCCCCATTATGTAGCAAAAGTAGTCTTATACCTGTTCTCTAGAGCTATTTTGATATGATGGTAGCCTGAGAATCCATCTGTGAATGAATATGCTTCCTGGTCTCCCACATTCTCTAATACCTCATCTGTAAAAGGGGTAGGGAAAGAGTCATGTAAGAAATAATCATTAAGTTTCCTCAAATCTACAAAAATATTTATCCCCCCTTGTTTCTTTTCTTGGACTACCATAGGACTTATCCATTCAGATTCCTCTATTGTTTCTATGATACCAACTTCCAACATTTGGTCAATTTCTACTTTTACTTTATGCTTGTATAATGGAATAAGTTTGTAGGGTCTCTGCCTGATAGGTCTAGCTTCAAGTTTTAGGGGTATCTTCATCTCACCTAGCTCCCCTACTATGCCTTTCATCTCTTTAAAGGTTGTTGGAAATAGGTCACTGTATTCGTGCAATAACTCTGTTATTCTTTTGATTGTTTGCTCATCCCAATAGTCTCCAATACTTTCCATTTTAGGGTTGTCATTCATCCCAATGTTGACTTTCTTAACCTTTATTGGTGCAATAAATACTTCTGATTCCAAAGATGGACCTTCCACCTCTCTTTCTCCTTCAATTTCTATAATATGAATTTTTCTTGGGTCATCTTCATCTGGTGCTTCCTCTTGAACATGATAGCATGAAAGTATTTCTTTGACTGTCTCTATGTTCTGTTGTTGATATTTTTTCATGCTTTCAACCTCTGGTTCATTAATAAATATCATTCCCTATATTCTCTTCAGCACTGAATCAATGTTGGGGTTCTCATGTTCAAATGATAAAGTTAATACAAAGTTTTGTTATAATCATGTCTATTCTGTAGTGCCTCTATGCATCTCTTGGTGTATATACCAACTCCTTGGGATTCCTTCCAAAGTATGGATAAAGTGATTAGGCCATTCCTGTGGTGGTGTCATCCTCCACTGCGTCTTGCACTTCTCAAAGTGTTCAACTGGTGTGCCCTTCCCATCATACTTTTGGACTATATTGCTCCCTGGCTCTGTGCCAAATCTAATGCACAATAATCGTTTACATTGATATCAATCTTGAATTGTTTCCTTGTGTGCACCCCACCATCTTGTAGGTGTTTCCTTGAGTGCAATATCTAAGGCTAATATCCTCTAATTTTAACACTTCCTCATATTTTGTCATAAATTCCTCTAAGTCATTTAATCCATGAAAAATGGGAGGTTATCTTATCTCTGTACCAACCCATATTACTATGCAATCTATTGTTGCACACCTCCTTGTGGAAACTTCATGTAATATTTGTTTCCAATTATCCAAACCTATATATGAGTCAAAAGAATATGATGTAATTCTTCTCCAGCTGAGTACCCCATTTACAGTTGGGTTAACATAATCCTCTTCTTGCGCAGTGGTTCTGTACAACTGGTTTATTTCTTCCAGATCCAAACAAGTGGTCTCTACAAACCTTTCTCCTTCTGAAGGATCCAATGGTGCAATGACTCTATATTCTCCTGATTCAAAATTCATTTCCCTTATCTTTAGGTTGATTATAGGTTGGTTATCAAATCCTCAATCAATCCAAGTAATGCTAGATAAGGTGTGGTGCCATCCACTATCTCTATTACTTCAAAATATAACCCTCAACGACTAGCTTATTCGACTCTTCTACCAGACTTATTACAATCAATAATCTCCTCATATCAACTACTCAACAACCCAAAAACAAATAGGTTCTTATTTATACTATTTTACAGGATTATAAACGTTACAATCCTTATCAAAAACCCTAACCCTATCACGGTTAGGATTGTCTTCCCTCTTGCCACATTGTTTTTCCTCTTGCATGCTACTTTTCCTTCTTTTTTTGCATGTTGCTTTCTTGCCACCTATTTTGCGTGCTCCAAAATTAGGTCTTCCTTTCCAAAAATAGGTTTATCCTCAAAATAGGCCTGTGCCTAACAATGTTCTTTCTCATATGTCTTAATCTCTAATCTTATTCATCAATATTGATCCAAATTCCAACTCCAATTTCCAACTTGCCAATTGAGTGAAAACTTACCATTTAACCTTCCTACCATATCCATAGTGTACTTTTCTTCCCCTAGAACCCTCGAGTTGCTATGCTTGTATGAAGGTGTGTATAAGCTAGTAATGGTGAACATACCTTCCCACTTCACCAACATATTGTGAATCTACCAACAGGTTATGGATTCCTCACTCATAAATATGACCTTACCAAGTTTTGCACAATCAAGACCAAACTCTCCACCATTTTACCATGACAATTTTTAGCACTAGGATGACTATCTAACATTAGGGAGCATAAGGTTCCCTAAAAGGTCACCCTCCCTCTCTTCTTATAGTAATTTTACAAATGCCACATGCCCACTCATGTAAAATTCCTAATTATTGATTCACTAGCATACCTTTATTCACCCATCCATATATCTTTTCCATGCATAATTCTAGTTTCTAAATAACTTAATTCATATTATTCACCCAACTCCTAACTACTTTTCCTATTTTTACTTTTTTATGTTCCCTCTTATATTTTCCTAATCTTTTGGTGTGTGCACATAATAGTTCATTTTTAAATAAATAAAATATCTAAAATAAGAGATGAATACTTTCTATTAATTCTTATCTTTAGTATTTAGTTTCCATTCCAAACTTGCATCTAATTTACCCATAAAAATCCCCTCTAATTAAATGAGTACAATTATCCCTATATGAAAAATGCTTTCATGAGTGCACTTCTATTATTTAAGATATCATTTTAAAATCTATGTACATAAATGATATTTTTCCTTAGAATAGTGAATCTCATTCAACATGAGTATCAATACCAATATAATTAGTACCCAGGGCAAGGACATGATCACTCCACCTCTCTAGGTACACACATTTTCATGGTGGGGGGAAATCCAATGTAACACAGGTGAGACATATGTTAAATTCATCCCATTTACTGATGGTGAGATACTCTTGGTCACTAAGTAAGAAGGACTACCTATCCTTATCACATGCCCCTCAATTATACCTCATGAGTGACTGCATGCAACCTACCTTCATGACATCATCTAACTTTCTATGTGAAATATTGTGTCCAACATGTCACACCAAGGGATTTACTAGTAGGTAGGAAATTGGGTTGATAATCCTCCTTTCCCTATCATACACATGTCACACCCCCTTCATAAAACCCTTACACATGTGTAAGTTTCTTAATTGGTATTACTAATCCCTATATCTACCCACATATAGAGAAACACATAAAATATCATTGTCCAAACAATTATAAATCAATTAACACATCTACAAGATCGTATTAAAATCAAAACATAATATCTTGAAACCCAACTTGGGCCAACATAACTTGACTCATTCCAGATTCCATATGCATGCGATTATTTCTTGTCACACTTGAAAAATCATCAATAAATTTGTAAAAATAGATCAATTTAACATTACAAATCACACATATTATTATCATCAAATGAAATCATAAGTTCATACCTCCAATCACAGTATTCAACAATATCTAATAATTCTCACATGCTCATGATTCACACATAATCATCACATCAAACATTAATAAACAATCTTGTAAGTCAAAAAGTTTCAAGCATACATCTAGTCCAAGTCTTCTCATTAACAAAATCTAGGTTGTCCATACATCAAGATTTACCTCAAATAATAGTGTTAGCTAATACTAAATCTATTAAAATAGGAGCATTACAAACACCTCTTCTTTAATAAACTTCATCTCAAACTTATGTATGTGTAAACTTGGTTCTAACTTCATGTCAATCCATTATTTCACCTCTTCCAATGTTGAGCATTTCTACAATTTCACAATATTTATTTCATATTGATATTATTTCACAATGCCCTAGTGATAATAGTCAAGACATAAGTAAGAGTCAAGACATAAGTAAGGTATATTTTATATGCATGTCATCACTAAATAAAGGTAAAACTATACTTCCTTATCTCAAGGGTGATTGACTTAATTGAAATATTGGTTCCCATTAGAGGAAATTTATAATCCAATTCTTACTTCTTTTTATATTCAATCACATTATTAAATGTCTACAATCAATCCTCAAAAACTAATAGGTCTTCCAATAAAGATATAAAATCAAATGATATATGAAAACTTAAAGTGGAAATTTATTCCCATTGTACACTTCTAATTTTACTTCTTCCTCTTATAGGGGTATGACTCACATCGACAAGGTATCAATTACATTCCTATTAGTGAGGTATAAGAATATAATTGAACTATTATGTAATTATATTAGACAACTCTTACTCTATAAAATATTCCTTTCAACTCTCTAATCCAATTCTTTGATCTCAAGAATCCTTTCTACATAAATTATTCATATCATATTATATTTGGTTAAATTGCTTAAAAATACAATTATGCATTAGATCCTCAACATTATGAAGGATCACTTTTGAAGGATCACTTTTGAAGGTATTTCTATGAATGCATCAACATGTAAACTTTCTAACTAAATAATAATCAAATTTCTTTTACCCAAATGAAGACAACAACTTCGGATTGAGATGTCCTTGTGATGGAATTCAAGACAAATTTGTCAACTCACGCAACGATGATAAACCGAATAAGTAAATATCATAAAATCAAAACTCATAAGAACATTTTTCCTATTATATTATATTATTGAAATAGATGAAGGTTCACTCTTAAATGTCTCTTCGTTTCACTAGGATTTCAACCAATTCATATCCTTCTCATCATCATAGACATGCAAGCTCATTGTCAGTATAATAAAGGCATGCAAGCTCATTGTCAAGTATAATAAAGGGTTTCCCTTGATGATTCCATTGTGAATAGGTTACTCCTTTATACATTCTTACTTATTTATGCAAACCAAGTATTTTACAATTATAAGAAAATCGTACCTAAAAGCAAATCCGACTTCTGAACTATGACAAAGGCTAAAACTTAGTAATTACAATACTAGGCTTTGATTTCAAATAAAAAGATAAAATATATTTTTGAAATTTTTTAAACATACTTAAATCACTATTAAAAAAAGGATGAATCATAAAAATAAAACCCTTCTCCCAAAAACCGAAAAAATGTTTCACAAATTTTCATGATAATGAGTAGATTTTATTGATTTTTTATGCTTAAAAAAGAACTTTAGAATGTGTGAGTCCCCTAAGGAATGGTGAGAATGATTGTTACTCTTCCTTTTGTGAAGAAAAACCACCCTTATGTTCTCTCTATTGTTCTTTCCATAAGGTGCAAGCACTCATGTTTGCGTAAAAAAAACACACAAATTTATTTTTTCAAAGAATTTTACTATCACTCTTGCATTATGGGGTTTTTAAAAAAGGATTTGTTAGAATCTAGTTTTGATTGAAGGTTCTAAAAAAGTATTCTAAAACTCTAAACGATTAAATATATTTCAAATTTGAATATATCTGAAGCAAACCCCCAATGAGAAGATTTCTAAATAAGCGAAAAAGATAAAAGTATAACTAAATTTCTAGAAAGAAATATATTTTTCTCATATCAATGTATATGTTCTTTCTACCTGATCTTCATGTCCAATATTTCTCATCAAGAGTGATCCAAACTCCAATTCCAATTTCCATCTATCCAATTGAGTGAAAGCTTACCAGTTGATCTCCCTACCATATCCATAAGGTACTCTTCTTGCCATATAATCCTTAACTTGCAAGGGTTGTATGTAGATGTGTACAAGTTAGTAATAGTGAATGGGCCTACACACTTCATCAATATATTGTGTAACTAACAACAAGATATGGTTGAACCACTTCAAAATTAGTCTTGATCAAGTTTTTCACAATCAAGACCAAACTCTCCACCATTTCACCATGAATATTTTCAGCACTAGGATGAGAATCCAACATTAGGGAGCATAAGGTTCCCTACAAGATCATGATCCCTCTCATCTTATAGTATGTTTGTAAATGTCACATGGTACTCATGTAAATTCCTAGTTATTAATTCATTAATATGTCTATTATTCAACCAAAGACATGTCTCTTCCATTCATACTTTTAATTTCTAAATAAATTAAATGCATATTATTCATCCAACTCTCAACTACTTTTCTTATTTTTACTCCTTTTATTTTCACTCTTATATTTTCCTACTCTTTTGGTGTGTGCATATGATAATTCAATTTAAATAAATTAAATCTCTAAAATTGAATATGAATACTTTCTATTAATGCATGTCTTTAGTATTTAATTTTCATTTCAAACTTGCATAATGAAATCAACCTAATTTATTGGAATATCCCATGTAATTAAATGAATGCAATTATCTATTTATGAATGATACTTCCCTCACTACACTTTCATTATTTAAAATTATCATTCTAAATGCGATATAGAGAAATTATACTTTATACACATCTTAAATACTTTTATTATGTGATAATATTTTGAATTTCTTGTGGTGTTGCATGCAATTTAAATTGAAGAGATTTTCATAATCTAGCTCCTATCCATATCCTTCATCATATAAATGAAATTTCTAATGGTGAAGACAATCCAACTATAAGAGACACCATATAAATTATCAGGGTTAATGGGACTCCCTCCTTGCACAATATCCCATGACAAAAAACACGATTCCCAACTCAATCCCAAGAGGGGGTTCCATCAGTGATCCTAGAGATGGACCCATTCTCATTACATGCTTAATATTTCAATCCAAAGCCGCCACTCTCCCTTCTCATATTATGGAAAATATGTGTGGCGGTGGATTTAATCCAAGTTGGGGCTTTCACCACCCACACACGGGCATCCCTTGCAGCATTATTGTCCACCCTCGTTCGGGCATGAATAGTCTATCATTCCTTCACAGTTGTGCATGTTCTCTCCCCTTCTTCATATAGACCCTGTCATCTCCCCTTGACCCTTTCTTTCCTAGCCTTATGGTTCTTGTCCTTCCACTCATGTTTTTTGCATCGCTCAATCTCTCCTTGTCATCTCTCATGCGAGATAATGATTGTACCACATCTCCAAGCCATTCAATCTCTATATGTCAGTGCATCTCTAGTTTAATGGATATGATGGGTGAATCATTTCCTCCTTGGTGGTTGTTGTCCCTCACATGATTGTTATGAGAAATATTACTCTACAAATAGGTTAATATCCCATTCGGACCAAGACCCCTTCTTTGGTCCAAAGACAGAAGTAACCAAATGGTTTCTACTTTCCTTATAGATCTAGTTCATTAACAATCAAAATGAGAAAGAGAAAGAGTGTGACGTACCTTGTTTCGATGTTTTTCCTCACTACTCCAAACTTCAGTATTGATCTCCAAGCTCCTTAGCGTGAGTTGAGACCTACGATGAACATAAAATAAATCCTTTCTCCTACTCTATGTGATTAGATAAAACAAATCTATCTATACCCGATTTGACTTAAGCATAGACATTACAATGAAAAATCATAATGAAAGGAATAGGACAAGTTAATATTAGTGGAAACCCAAAATAAGGCACTTACAAATCAAGTTGATGTCACTAGAATCTTCTCCAAGCTCTCCTTGTCCTTCCCTTGCATGAAAATATTGAGATCAAAATGCTCATACTTCAATGAATTCCTTCTCCCTGGATCAAAGGTTTTACACCTAAAATATTCCCCCACTAACCTTGGAAAACCCTCATTATATAGGATTTGGAGGCTTAACCACCATGGAGAATATCAATCAATAGATCCACTAAATTTGGATCTCTAATATTTTTAGGGAGAAAATATCTCTCGAGGATTTTAGAGAGAAAATATCTCTCAAGTATTTTAAGGAGGAAATATCTCTCAAGATCCACCAAATTAGGATTTTGGTTTGAGAAAATATCTCAACCATCCATGAGATTCTCAGTTTCTCCTTGAGATTAGGAAACTAAATGTGAGGTGGATTCTCACACTAAATTAATTTCCTTTTTATGAATAATTCATGTGCACATAGTATTTTGAACTACATATGATATATTTCTCCTCCACACTGACAACAAATTGTGACAAATGTTCTTTCATGGTGTCAAGGTGTTATGACACTTAGTAAAGTGCATGCGAAACTTAGTAAGGTGTATATGGAACTTGAAAAAGTGCATGCGGCACTTAGTAAGGTTCATATGACACTTGCGACACTTAGGTGTAATTAGGTGTGACATTTTGGTGTGTAACAGATGCCCCCTAAAGTGTGAGGTTAGAAGAGAAACTGATGGCTAAAACACTTTAAAAATTATTCAATGAAAGGGTGATGGAGTAGGAGAACCTGGAAGATGATGAAAACAACCATCAAACAATACAAATATATGTTTTCATTCCCCAGACAGACATACCTATGCTCGAAATATGAATTGACTCAAAGCATGGTTGTCAATCAATACACTGTGCATCCATGAGAGCACTAACTAAGGATATGGCCACTAGATATACAATGTGGATCCATACCTCCATGACATGAACTAATCACAACCATGAAAAATACACAGTGGAGCCACAAGATGAAAAAACATAGCCATGGATCAATACAATGTGGATCTATGTGACAATATATGTATCAGTAAGATCACCGGCATGAATATTGTACTAGAATATTTTACATGTTCAAATAATCTCCATCACATCCTGGGAAATGCACATAACATAGTGAGTGCCCAACCCAGGGTCTTTGTCTTGAGACTGAAATGGTACGATTCTATCCATGCGAATAGATGACTTGATGTCAAACATGGTAGAAACCACTTGATTACTGGTCATTGAGGTATATCGTTAACAAGTGTGAGGGAAATCACCAATTATGAAAATGATTCCAAAGGTACCTTTAGTAATTTCCTACGAATGTGAATAAATGAGTTGAGGTTGAACATTCATGGAATCATTCTATCAGAGGTCAATGGTGTAAACCTAGTGTTGGAAACGAGGAGGCCTTCCATCGAGGCATGCAGGTCCCAAGGTACTAACTAGTTTCTAAGTCTAATTATTGGATAATGTGTTGACTTCGATAGGAATATACTCATCAAAGGAGGGCCATGATATATCCCTCATCATCGACAAAAAACTGATATAGGAAAGTGATATGAGATGGTGGATTAAATGAGTATGGACTGACATAGGAATGGAAACTGGTAATATTGCAGATGGTTGGTTTGGAATGAAAAATCCCTTGAAAATTTTGAGGCATGACAAATGACTTAGAAGCATTCACTCGAGGAGTACCGAGAATATAATGTGATGACAATAAGAGCACTCTTCAACTGGAAAAAAAAAGTATAATGACACATGGAATTGGAATGACTCAGAGACAAGAAGATTACCCAACTATAGTATGAGACACAAACAAGTGTCATGTTCAAGGGTGACAATAATTACTTCCATAATGCATTCCAAAAACTTGACCCGCTTCTTTCAATTCTCCCCCCCACAATTATTGGTGAGTACCTCTTTGTTTTTTAACGAGCTTGAGGAGGATAAAACATGCTCAGTATATCTCATCTTTGATGAGTCCCTTGAAATATGTTTAATGAACCTGAAGAAGGAGGAGTTTGGTCCCATATGGGTCATTAATATTGGACTCACATAGGTCCCTCAATGCATAATTTTACAAGCCCAAAGAAGGTAAAGTTGGTGGTTTTTCACATTTAGAGAGTCTGAAAAGAACTTAAAGATGACTCCAC
>JZKD02S0248264.1:26354-39789 GCA_000966675.3 Picea glauca
ATGGGTTTTGTATCTTCATGTTCATTTTCCTTCATGTCCAAATAACTTCATCAATATTCTGGTCCAAAACCCATGACTAGGGTTGACATCAATGACAACAACCAATCTTCCAACATCTGTTTCATTTTTTAATGAGATTGAAATAGAAAATGAATTATTCTCATAAGTGTTTGTTTAATTTTTTAATGAGATTGACACAGAAAAAGAACTATGCTCGTAAAGACTAGGTACTACCAAAGGATCAAGTGATTCTAGGGATTGTGACAAATGTTCTTACGTGGTTTCAAGGTGTTGTGACACTTAGTAAAGCGTATGCGACACTTAGTAAGGTGAATATGACACTTTAAAAAGTGCATGCAACACTTAGTAAGGTGCATATTACACTTTACAACACTTGCAACACTTAGGTGTAAATAGGTGTGACACTTAAGTGTGACATTTTGGTGTGTAACAATGATGGAATGCGAATTTAAGGGGAATACAATCGGGAATTACAGAGAATTTTTTAGAGTCTATGAGAAATTATCCTTTGGTTCAGTGCTTTCTTGTTGTGAATTCACTTTCCCAATAGCAGTTGTAAATATGTACATCATGGATAAGAGAAGTGCAGGCAGTGCACATTAGAGAAGGGCACCTATGGAAGGTGAACAATTAGACATGTTGAACTCTTCCCAAGAATTCAAGTTAATGGGTTGTCAACTTGATTTCTTACTTCCTTGGATATTTTGGTGGAGCATCGTCAAGGCCAACAACAAATCCAGGATGAGTGTGTGGCTATCTAGTCCAAAGTGGAAGAGATGCACTCCATGCCTAGTTCCTCATCTCCAACTCGCATAATCGCAAAAAATTTGGATTTGGCCTCATCCCCTGGCCCCCTCCAAAACATTTTGGACCTGAATTTAACCCCAGATCCTGAAGAAGTAGTGTGTGATAAGAAAGATCCTCCATCTTAATATTTTCTAGATGTTTTGCTTCTTTATATTGATATCAGGGGTGTTCTAAAAACTTTGTCAGGGGAGTCATTTTGGAATTTTGTATAAGCTTAAGCTAGTATCTTTTTTTTTTAGGATAGTTTAGTTAGTTTCCATCCTATTTTTTCTAGTTTTGAAAAGGTTGTTTTTTGGAAATGTAAGCACTCTTTCTGCAAGTCCTCTTGCAATTTTTTAAAATAAATATTTTCCCTACTTTTGTTTTAAAAAAATGGAGAACTTGAAGGATAATTTCAGTAGAACTAAATAATTTTTGAGAATATACCTAAAGAGTGAATATCACCAAATTTAAATTAGATGTGACGAAAAATGGAAGATCACATCCAAGACCAAGGATTGATTGTGAAAGTGGTTAGTTATTTCATTTGGATTGCCAATGACTCAATTCCTTTGTAAGACTAATGATATAATATTTAAGGTCATACATTAGTAATTGTCTATTTGTTTACACATATGCTATTCTAATTTTACGTAAGACTAGAAAAACATTCTTACACCATTTGAAGATGGTATTTGAAGCATCAAGGAAGGAATATTTGTGTAAAAAATTCAAAAGGTGCATGATCTTGAAGGATGAGTTGGTATATTTGGAATTGATTATGTCAAAGGAAGGATTTTGCGGATCTTGAGAAGATAAAGGTGAGTTTGGATTAGTTTGTGTCACACAATGTCTCTGAGGTGAGGAATTTTCATTGCATTATGTTTTTTTATAGAAATATAATATAAAGATTGATTCAAATATTTGGACTAATCATAGAGTGCATGAAAGGTAACACATTGTAGTGTAGTAGAGTAGCATAATATAGTTTTTAGAAACTAAAGGAGAAGACACTAAAATTACTAACACTAGTGTTGTTGAGTTGGAATAAAGTGTTCCAAATGGATTATGACTCACGTCAACAAAGTATTAATTAGATTCTTATTAGCCGATGTATAAGAATATAATTTAACTATTACATAATCATAAGAGACAATCCCTACTCTAGAAATTCTTAATTTCAACTCTCTAATGTAATTCTTTGATCTCAACAACCCTTCCTACATAATGATTTCGCATTCATATTATATTTGGCGCAAATGCATGAACATACAATCATGAATTATATTCTCATCATTATGAGGATCCAATATTAAATGTATGTGTATGATTTAATATCCATGCAAACTTTCTAACTCAATAGTGACCAAAGTTGTTTTAGATAAATGAAGACAACAATTTTAGAATGAGATGTTTCTCCTAGGTTGGAATTCAATACAAACATTTCAACTCACATGATCATGATGAACCAAATAAAGAAATATCATAAAAACACAAGCCATAAGAACATTTTTCTTATTATTTTATTGAAATATCTTAAGGTTCACTCTTAAATACCTCCTAGTTTCACTAGGATTTTAACCAATTAATATCCTTCTCAACATAGACATACAAGCTCACCATCAAGTATAATAAGGGGTTTTCCTTGATGATATTGTTGGAATTTTATTTTCATTGATGTCAAAGGATTAATGATGTACTATTATAGCATTACAACACATGCATCATTTCACATATTGATTTATATATAGGTCTACAAGTATATTAAAAAAAGGGTACATGTGAAAAAGTAAAAAGTGAAATGGTGGTTTCAAACCCATGGGTTTGGGGTATTTTCCCATGGTATTTGGGGTATTTTTACACGTTATTGGGAAGTAATTATTTAATTAACATTGTTGTATATTTTAACCTTGTAAAATATTTTACTGCAAACAGGTTTTCAATAAAAGAGCAGAAAAGATACAATGGAAAATACACACATTACACAAATATTTTTCCCCTGGAAACCCAAACCGAGAAAACCAACATATTCTATATCCATTCACACCATACATTTCTTACAATACAATATACATATAGGATCCAAATACATCCAAAACCCTAATCCAATGACCTGGATTAGTCAACAACCCTAATTCCTTAACCAGAAATAGAAAACCATCAGTGGAAAACCATGTGCCGAAAAACCACCCAAAAACAGACATGAAAACCGATTAGCTCAAAGAATATAACACATACCCAACATCCTCTCACTTTTTTTCTTTTCATATAGGGGGTTACAAGGTTACATAGTCAACAATTCAACGCAACAATTCCCATAGATCCTCTACACCTAGAGAATTTTGCAGTGCTTACATATTTTTTTAATGAATCTCCAACATTCTTCAAAGTGTCCACCTTCATCAACAACACCTTTTATTCAACCATGTCTCTCAAAAAATGATATTGAACGTCAATATGATTTTTCTTTGAATGATAAGTTGGGTTATTTGCTAGAAACATTGCACTCTAATTGTCACAATCTATCCTTACATCTTGTTGTACTAACCCAATACCTGAACATAATCTCTATAACCATGCTACTTCCTTGCTTGCATGAGTGGTTTTCATGTATTCTACTTCTGTAGTTGAAAGTGCCAATACAAACTGTCTTTTTTTCATCCAACTTATTGCTCCTCCAAATAGGTTAGATATTCTATGATCCAGATCTCCAGTCCAGTCTACATCCACAAAGCCATGTATGTCCAACACTATGTCTAAACCTAGTGTTCCTTGATAGAACAATCCATAACTAGTAGTGCCATGAAAATACCTTAAAACTCTCTTTATTGTTGTCCAATGCTCCTTCCCTGGTTTTGACATATACCTATTCAAAACTCCCACTACATGTGCAATGTTCAGTCTAGTACATACCATTGCATACATCAAACTGCCAATCATGCTCACATATGGAACATGAGACATGTCCTCCTCCTCTTCCTGTGTCTTGAGACATTGATCCATATATAACTTTACACCTACAAGAATAGGGACCTTGATCGATTTACATTCTTTCATATTGAACCTCTGCAATATTTTCTTGACATATTTTCTCTGATTTAACCATTTTTTTCTATTTTTCCGATCTCTTTTAATTTCCATGCCTAAAATGAAATTTGCAGCACCAAGATCCTTCATGTCAAATTTAGAGGAAAAATGAATTTTCACATACTGGATAATCTCCCTGTTGTTTCCTATCAACAACATTTCATGCACATAGAAGTCCAAATAAATCAAATGCTCACCAATTAATTTCAAATATACACAGTGATCCTCTTTGCTTCTTATGAAGCCAAGTCCCAACATATAAGTATCAAATTTTTTATACCACATCCTTGGTGATTATTTTAAACCATACAGGGACGTTTTCATCTTGCATACCAGCTCCTTCTTTCCTTTCACAACAAATCCTTCCGGTTGCTTCATGCAGATTTCTTCTTCCAGATCCCCATGTAGGAATGTTATCTTCACATCCATTTGTTCTACTTAAAAATAAAATGCAACAAAAATAGATAACATAAATCTAATAGAAGTTAACTTGTCAACAGGAGAAAAAATCTCACCAAAATCAATCCCCTTAACCTGGGAGTAACCCTTTGCTACTAACCAAGATTTGTATTTCTCCATTTTTCCTTCTACATTCAGCTTCTTTTTAAATACCCATTTTCTTCCAATGTGATTTCTTCCATTTGGAAACTCCATTAGATCCCAAGCCTCATTCTTATCCAAGGCTATCATTTCTTCAACCATGGCCTTTTCCCATAGTTTTCCATCCTATGAATACAATGCCTCCCTAATGGTTCTAGGATCATCATCAGTAATAGAAAAATAAATATTTGAAAGGAAATCAGATGGAGTATACCTTTTCGGTAGCCATTTTTCCCACACCAATCTCCTCAATACTGTAGTATGAGGATCTTCTCCTTATTATTCATGTTCTTATATAGACTCTAATTCATCATCCTTTGTCTCAAACTCTATTTTCTTTGGTTCTTCCTTACTTGGTAGGACTTCCTGTTTGAAAATATCCTTCATTTCTCTAAATACAAAATCTCAGCTATACACAACCTTCTTAGCTTCTAGGTTCCAAATATTATAACCTTTGAGACCCTATTTATACCCAATAAAGATACACTTTGTATCTTTCTTATATAGCTTACTCATGTTTTCCTTTGGAACATGAACATGGGCCTCACAACCAAATACCTTGAGATGTGTGAGAGAGGGTTTCTTAATAGTCCATACCTCATGTGGATTATTTTCATCTAGTGTTGATGAGGGTGATTGATTGACCAGGTAACATGCAGTAGCTACTGCCTTTTCCTAGAATTCTTTCCCTAACCCGACACCACTATGCATGCACCTTTCATTTTCCATCAGCGTCGTGTTCATCATTTATGCAACTCCATTTTGTTGAAGTGTATAAAGAGTAGTCTTATGCCTTTCTATACTGCATTTATTACATAATTGTTCAAATTTATTCCCGTAGAACGCTCCACCATTATCTGTCCCCAACACCTTAATTCTTCTCTATGTTTGATTCTCAACAAGAGCCTTAAACTCTTTAAACTTGTCAAGATTTATTCATGAGGAAATATATCCAAGTATTCCTCAAGACTTCATCTATAAATGAGATGTAGTACAGAGATTTTCCCAATGATGGAACCATCATAGGTCCAAACACATCATTGTGCACTAGTTGTAAAATTCCTTCTACCCTTGTTGCACCAGAGGGGAATCTTTCTCAATTCTTCTTCCCATATACACAATGTTCATAGAAATCAAAATCCAAAGAGTAGATAGACATACCTTTACCATGCAGTATTCAAAGACCCTTCTCTCTGATATGCCCCAGTCTTTAATTCTAGAGCATAACCTTTTCTCTAGAGACTGTAGGAGTTATTTCTTCTTTTGCTCCAATATATGGAACAATGGAACTATTAAACCCATTACCAATAGTGCTTCCTTGCATCTTATATAGAGTTCCAATCTGAACTCCCTTCAACAATACCATTTCTCCTCGAACCATCTTGTAGGTTTCTTTTTAAAATACTGTTTTTACCCATGCATCGTCCATTTTGATTACAAAAATCAAATTTATGTTCAATCCTGGGATGTACAGAACATTAGGTAGTGTTCCTTCCATATATGAGCATCAACTTGACTTTTCCTCATCCTATGATTCTAACTCTTGATTCATCACCTAGGAAAACATTACCTCCATCATACCTTTCATATTCATAGAACCACTCTCTGTGGGGAGTCATATGAAAGGATGCACCTAAGTCAACTAGTCATGCCTCATGATCTGCATGTGTGATTGAAGAATCCAAGTACACATGTCATCCTTCTTCCTTGGAGGTATTTTATTTTGTAGAGGGAGAACCTTCAGATCCCTTCACTTTCTCAACACTTTTGTATCTACATTGCTTCTTGAAGTGCCCTTCTTTTCCACATCTCCATCATACCTTTACAAAATTTCTGAGATATTTAGATCTACCCTTAGACTTAGATCTCCCACTTGAGGACTTAGATTTATTTATTTCCTAGGAGCATCCTCTTACAAATAATGCATATGTGCTCTCTACTTCCATGTTCTTTCATCTCATCTCCTCCGACAACAAGGATGAGAACACATCATCAAAACTCAAGGTAGTTTTATTACTACCTATGGCCACAACCAGACTATCCCACAAGTCTGGAAAAGAGCACAGTAAACTAATACACTTATATTCATCTGAAATTTTAATCTCAATAGATAATAATTGACTTACCATAGTATTGAATGCATTCAGATGCTCTGTCATCAAGTATCCATCTCTCATCCTCAAGTTATACAAGTTCTTCAGCAAAAAAATTTTATTTACCAGGGAATTATATTGATACAAGTTCCCTAACTTATTCCATAACTCCTTGGTAGTAGCTTCCCCTGACATATTCAATAATACTAAATCTGAGAGAAGCAATCGGATTATGCTCTTCACCTTCCTATCCAACTTTTTCTAGTCATCTACTGACATTCATGTAGCTTGTAATTCATGGATCCACTACAATCCATTGATATATGTCTACTAACATCTCGTCCATCTTGAGCTTCCATAGCTCAAAACTTTTCCCATTAAATTTCTCAATATCTATCTTCAAACTACTCACCATTTATTTTCAGTTGAAGAATCAATACCACAGATCTCCCACTCTAACAAGGCTTATCACAGTCCCAAGCCAAACCCTTGACCACAAATGCGTCCCCTTGAATCCAATAATTTCTCTGATACCAAATGTATATTTTATCCTTGTACAATATTTTAATGCAAACATATTTTCAATAAAACAACGGAAAATATACAATGGCAAATACACACATTGCACAGAGATTTTTCCCCTGGAAACCCAAACCAGGAAAGCCAAAATATTCTATATTCATTCACATCATACATTTTTTACAATACAATATACATATAGGATCCATCAGAATCCAAAACCCTAATCCAATGACATGGATTAGTCAACAACCCTAATTCCTTAACCAGAAATAGAAAACCATCAGTGAAAAACCATGTGCCGAAAAACCTCCCAAAAATGGACACAAAAACTGGGTAAAAAAATATAACACATACCCAACACATTTCCCTTCATGAATGGTTATGAAAAAGTATAAAAATTGAAAGCATTGAGATAAAGTGAGTGTATGAAAAATGGATTAGCAAAGATTGAATTGTGAAATCAGTTTCAGGTCATCTTCGAATTTTCACGACAATTGTTTTTATTGGATGTTTCAGAACATGATATTTTGTGGAGATAGAGGATAGATATTATTTTACATGTGGTAAAAATATCAAATGTTATTTTTCTATTCTTTCAAAGATATGACCCATGGAAGTAAGGGTTCATGAATGCTCTTGAAATCAATTTCAAACAAGTCAGCTTGGTACTTTCACTATAACTTATTTTCTGGGATGTTTCAGACCCTAATATTTTGTAGAGATAGAGGTGAGATATTTGTACATTCATTTTAAATATCAGATGTTGGTTCTATATACTTTTTAATATATGCGTTGTGGAATTTAAGATTCCTGAATGGTCTTGAAATCTGTTTCAAACAAGTCAGCTTGGCACTTTTTCTATAACTTATTTTTGTGATGTTTCAAACCTTGATATTTTGTAGAGACATGGAAGATATCTTGGTGTACATGTGGTAAAAATATTATATGTTGGTTCACCATACATTCAGAGCTATGCTCTATGGAAGTTAGGGTTGTCAAATTCTCCTGAAATCAATTTCGAACAAGTCAGCTTAGAAATTTTGCTATAACTTATTTTCTAGGATGTTTCAAACCTTGATATTTTGCAGAGAAAGAGGAGACATATATAATTTACTCAAGTAAAAATATCATAATAATATTTGAAAAATTATATATGTGGCATTTTCTACGAGTTTGTTCTTGGTAAAAGACCCAAAACAATAATCTTTGGGAAAGTTGTCATTTGGAAATTCAAATTTTGGTCAAACCTAGTAAAGGTAGAAGTAGTGAGAAGACCTAGTTAAGGTAGAAGTAATGAGTAGACCTAGTAAAGGAAGAAGTAGTGAGCATATCTGGTGAAGGAACAAATATCAAGAAGACTCAGTGAAGGTTGGTGTAGTTCAAAGATTGGGTTCTCTTTCTAAGTTGGTGCTTAGCAGTGGGGATTGATGTCTCTAGTAGATTGGTGTCTACGAAGATATTGGTGTCTCTTGATAAGTTTTTTCTTGGCGGTGGGGATTGGTGTCTACATACTAGTAAATTTGGGTCATTTGGCGACAGTAATTTTGTTGTGCGTGTAATGCTCTGTCGTGGAAATGGTGACGAATATTGAACCCCCCAAATGTTGTATCACGTGTCATTGAAATTCCGATGACCATAGGATATCATTTTCTAAGAGATTACCTAAGGATGTAGTATCATTTTTGTCGCATGAAAGACGACCAAAATATGTCGTCGTACAAAATATGACTGAAAGATGTCATCGCATGAAAGATGACTGAAAGTTTTCATCGCACAAAATACGACGTAAAGATGTCGTTCTACATAAGATGACTGAAATTTTTCATCGCACAAAAGACAATCGTTAGTTGTCGTCACACGCAAGATGATTGAAAGTTGTCTCCACATGCAAGACGAACAAAATTTTTCATTGCATTCAAGACGAACTTAGGTCATCTCCTACGAGACGAATCCGGTCAATGAAGTTTCAATACCTTTGATGAATTATCAATACCATCGACAAGAAAATCCATCGCAAGAGCAACGTGATTTGGGTATTTAAAAAAAAAGAGATTAAGATTAACAAAATATCTAATTCATTACAAGGCGGAATTTCCTAAAGAATTTGAAAATGATTGATATTCAATATGAAGGATATCTAAGATTACAAAGTGACATAGTATTATGCACTAGGGAAGACATGAAATATGATTAATGCAACCATATACCCAAGAAGAAGAAAAATGGTTTAAGTGATAGGTGAGAAGGTTTTCAAGACACATGGTATGCCATATAAACCGTATTTAATAAAATGGAAGGACAAAATCATAGAGGAAATCACTTGATGTGAGGTAGGATAGAGCCACCTTGCTCATGTTACAATCTCCTTCCTTGTGGATCGGACTTCAATACCTACATTAATATTGACATTAAAGGAATGAACATGAACCCACACAAAATATGATAAACTACTATTTCAAATTGATCACATAACTGACAAATACATAATCGATAAACTAATTGTTACTTAAGTCACCAACTTAATTCCTTTGTCGTACTTAATGTGGATTATTATTTTCCACTACCCCCTCTCAACTATATATACCTAAGGCATATGTCATCATCTTAACACCCAATCATAATGCATAAAAATACAATATCTAAACATAGCATAAATGTTTTTAATTAGAGCCTATGTTGAACTTTAGGAAGGGAGAAAAATCAAGCCATGTAGGGTCATTTTAATCCATCAATGCCAAAACTATATGTCCCCCATAGAAACATGATTCTTTTGTACTTGCTACACATCATAACATATATGAAAATTTAGGGAGGCATGCGTCATAGAAGATATGAATTCAAACAAAATGAATATGAGAGTTAATATTATTGACAACCTATGGCCTATACTACACATAGCCTATTAAGGATGTTCAAGTTTTAAAAAGTGATGAAAATACAACAAATATTACCGAGTCTATGCTTTTATTTCTTCCTCAAATGAAATAATCGACATATTACATCCATAGAATTTCTTGAAATATTGGAAGCATTATGAAAAAGGTTGGACTACTTTTACCTAGCCTTGCCCCAAATTTATCAAAACGTTACAAGTGAAATATGAAGTCAAAATATGAAGAAAAATGAGCAAGATTTAGGTAAAAATTCACAAGTTTTACTTTAGCTTAGGAAAATTGATTAGGATAGCAGAACAACTATTTATACTATGTTATTAGGAAACTATTAAGAGTTAAAATACATATAATTTTGAGCTAGCTAAGATCATGAATCAAAGGTCATGTTCTTTAGAAACCAATGTTCTTAATGTGCCTTCGAAGGCTTGCATTAACAACTTATAAATATTTGATTCCCTAGTTCATCTACTCATAGAAATTCAATGATCCATAACACTCTCCAAATAATTGTCCCCCAAAAGGGGATGAATAGTAAAAACCCATTAGTATAACTTTTCTATCACTCAAGGAAATGAATTCCCTACCCATAGGGGTGTCAACTCACTAATAGATAGATACCTTACCTTTCTCTTTGAGTTCCTCAAACATTGACTAATATATATCAATATTGTCAAAGGTGCTAGCTATTGTTACTTAGGAGTTAAACATAGCTCTAGGTTATAGGTGGATGTTTGTATTTATTTCCATTTACAAGTTCTCCATTTATACCCCTAATCTTCAACCAGTCAAGGAGATTGGTAAGGCCATTTGAGATGACATTTACGAAAATTTCCTTTGCATCACATGTATTTTAGCTTCAAGATTTTAATCACTTAGGCCCATAAGTTTTTATTGTTAAGGGTAATTTGATGCAAGAGCATTGTTGATAGGAGAAAAGGAATTTGTGCATCTAAGCACAAAAGGAGAGTATGTGCGAACATGTGTTAGATTTGACATATGTGTACAAGGTAGCAATGAGTAGGATCCAAACAAGATATGTAGGGGGAGGTCAACACAAATGAAGGTTGGACAAGGCATAACTAAGGATGGTGCACAATAAATAGGTTCAAGGGTAGGATGCATAGAAGAAGGTTTCTCACATGAAGCTATGCAATGTAGTTGAAGGGATTCGCGAGGAATACCAATAGTAATTTATAAAACCATCAATAAGGAAGATTTTAAAACCTACATATGAATGTGTTGGTTATATGTTAGTGGTGGATACCTCTATAAAAGTGAATATATTGAA
This sequence comes from Picea glauca, assembly GCA_000966675.3. Lineage (NCBI taxonomy): Eukaryota > Viridiplantae > Streptophyta > Pinopsida > Pinales > Pinaceae > Picea > Picea glauca. The sequence goes on from JZKD02S0248264.1 coordinate 37,646, forward strand.
GGATATTAGGTTGGATGACATCATTAATGAGGAGACTCAGAGAAGATGACTTTATTTATATGTAAGAAATAATAATAATGATAATCGAAGAATCTATAACTAATCTGATCAAAGTAACTAACTTTTTAGAAAGAAAACATGATGAACTTACCTGAGGTCCTATGTTTGAATTAGATCCACGGCTTGAAGTGCTTTCACTTATTCTTGATTTATTCTTCTGAAACCTGCAAAAATGTATGCACATAATACTATAAGAAAAATTAGTTATACTGATAACTAAATAATTAACTTGATCAAATGTAGAAAGATTCATTGTGATTAGTATTCTAAACATGTAAACATTCAACATTGATGAATCACATGATATCACAAACACTATATATCAAAGGAATTTCCATCTCATATGCGATGGCACAAATAAGCTCCTCTTGGTTTCGAGAATAATTTATTGGAGCCATACGATATTGGAGAAAACCTCCCTCGATACGAAGGAGAAACAATGAAATCAACATTGACTATGTTGTTGCTCCGTTGGATCGAGAGAGGTTTTCTCCAAGAATAAACGTCTCCAATCATTTTTTCTCTACTGAATAGGGCCAACCATGTGAAGCTGGAAGCTCTTATGGCCCCTCCCCCGCCCCTCACATCGCTCTCAATTCCCCAATACCCAATCTATGTTCTAATAAAAAAATGTGCACTAAAAATATTAAAAAGTGATAAAAAGTGATTGTAAAGATATAAATGAGGTTTATCATTCAAATGCATATGTCGTAAAAAAGAGTTTTTATAAATGAGATTTATCATCCAAAATATGTTCCAAATATACTAGTTATATAATATACATTGATATGTCTTATAAAATTATTATACATCATAAATTTCTTTTAGTCCTCTTTAGTTTTCTAGTCTAGTTCTTAAGTAAGTCATCAACCTCCATGTCTTCATTTTCTAGGGGCTCTTCAACAATTGATGTTTCTTTATTCCTCTCACATCAAGCACACCTAGTCTCATACCCACGGCATGGAGGTTGATTTGAGGGGCCATCGCCTACAAAACAAAAAATATTAAATTTATATGGCTAATTTTTAAATATCATTGAAGTAGTTCATTAATATTAAAAAAAAACTCTGCAATGTAATTATTTACCTGGTCCACTAGTGGGTACCATTGGAATGGATGCCATGTACTCCTGACCTTCAATTCAAGGAGGCTCAACTACGACATTCTCTGAAATGGAAATGGAAAAATCTATAACGACAAAACCGTAAATGTATAAGTAATAAAAATCAGAAGTACAATTTTTTTTAAGTATATGATTAATATAAATTCATTTTACTTTCATGGGCCTTAGTCACAGGAACGTCATCAAGCTACACCCCATTGGGATGGGGCTTCTCAGGAGAACCATGATATTTTGGTTGTGTTGCACTATCAACGCAATGTTGTATAGTACTAATGTTTTCATTGATAGTTTTGCTCCCTTAGTTAAAACAAAGTAAGACATTAAAGTTATGGACGATATCAAACATTTTTCTATTTTATAAGTAATTAAAGGTTAATTTGGGCTAATTTATATTTACCTTATCCCACAAACTAGATCTTGGGGTCTGCTCCATGATTTTCCTATGATCAACAATAGCTTTATAGTTGTACTTGTAACCAATTCAGAGGTCCTCCTCTGTGGTTTCAGTTCCAGAGTCATCACCCTACATTGCATAAGATTATGTATTTTTAATGTTATTGGATGAAATTACCTGAAAGTTGTAAGGTGATACAAATCATATTGTTAAGATGTTTGGGATATTAAGATTCGTGAATGTAACCTCAAGTAGCCGCCCTAGCCTAGCCTGTGCTGGCCATGTTTGGAAATCCTCTCTTTGGTTTCCTTCAAAGTGTCAGGAAACCTATCATCAAAAGTTTCAAGTATCTTATATACCACACTTTTATTTAGATCTATGTAATGACCCCTTCGTTATGTCTATGAGTAGAGAAGTACCATAGAAATTTTTTTTATTTTTATTTTTTCTTTTAAAAAGAACCAAGAAATTAACAACATCACATAATTTATATAAATGCCAAAAACGCATGACATCATAACTAAAGTGACACATGATCAACTATAAACAAACTCTACAATATCATTG
>JZKD02S0248264.1:47425-79860 GCA_000966675.3 Picea glauca
CATGACGCATCATCATCAAGGTTAAGTGGTTCATCATCATAAAAATCCAGATCACTTGCGAGCAAGTGTCCTCAAAGAATAAGTTTTGTCAGTGCGCCAGAGCGAGATGTTACAATCTAAAGAAAATTAAAGGTATTGAAATCAAAATATTGTAATTTCCCTTGGGGTACCAGTTATTTGTTCTCATGTTTCTCTTAATTTATTTTATTTTGCATCAGCAATGAGCACCTTCCACTCCCTCTCTGGAATCAATGGAGGGTGCTCATACCTAGGGTTGACTGCCAATTTTATTCTATACACATCCCTCATATATTTTAAATATTTTCCCACTGCAAAGGAAACCTCTTTTTTATTGAAGGTCTCTACTCCAAACAAACCTTCAAGACAATCTAAAAGTTTATTTTTGAGGTTGGAATTCTGGCAATTCCACCTCATGCATACAGTTTCCCCAAAAATCAACAAGGGCTTGCTCTCGAGGTGCCTATAAAAATGGTTGTTTCCTATACGCAAGAATATATGATCATTAATTTAAAAATAATGATATCGGTGATTTATGTTTTAGATGGACAACATGAAATAGTTAAAATATGAAAAACTACCTGGGAGTCTTATTTGTTTTAATGGAATCCCATTATCATCGACCAAAAATGTGCACAAAAGGGTCCCCATGCTGGTCACGTGTATAGCTCCAAGAAATGCACCCATATCAACCACATCATCAGCCTCATCTCTGTCACCATCTCTGCTAGAGCTTGGTTGTTGTGTGGATGTCTGGCGGTGTGTTTCATGGATTCCATATAATGGTGTGGAATATGGAGAAGTAAATATTCTAGCAGCTACATGACAACCCGTATCAAGACTCGGTGGTGTCTCTGTAGCGCCACTACTACCAAAACCGGGTTGAAAAGGATCCAAATATCTCTATATAAGAAAGAAAATGTTTTGCATTATATAATGTAAAAGTTAAAAAACAAACTATCATAATTGAACTTATCAGTAAATTAAAAAAATCACTTGAATTTATGGTTATTACCTGATATGTCCTAAGTTGTGTCATAACCATATTGGTCCTTTCTATGACATCTGGATTTTGATCCACACGGTCTAACAAGTGATCAAGTTTTGTGTTTACTTTAATGATATTCTTTTTAATCATTACCATTGGATCAGGGGATGAATAAAAATCCTCCTCATCAAGGGAATCATGATCATCATGGCCTGCAGACTACATATTTCAATAAAATCAATGTCATTTTAGTTATATAAACAAATGAAATAACTAATCATCACACAAATAAAATTACATAAACAAATAATAAAATTCATGTAAAATCAAAGTCGAATTTGTTAATCATTTACATGTTCTGCGGCTCCCCCTTTTCCATGATCATCCTACCACATTATAATATAATTAGAACCTTGAAACATTTAAAAAATTGTTAATGACAAAAAAAAAATTGATTTCCACACAAATAAAATTATATAAATAAATAATCAAATTTGCATTAAGTGTAAATCGAAATTGTTAATCATTTACATGTTCTGCAGCTGGCACTTTTCCACAATCAACCTCCCACATTATTATAAAATTGGGACCATAAAATATTTCAAACATTATTAAAGATACAAAAAATATAATGCAATAAGTATAGGTTTCTTAAAGAGGTGTTGCATAAGTACACGCACACTATTAGTCAATGTTTCTATTCAATTCAAATGGTAATATGCTAATAACTGTTCCCCATGAGCTATCTTTTTTATCATGCACACGACTACCTGATTCCTTTCCCATCTCTCATATATGTAATTTGGTTGCTTGTTTATTGTCCCAGGTCTTGTGTTGTTTATACACCCTACAATATTACGGGAAGCTTTAGGCCTTCCATCAATATATATAGTGGCTCCCTTATTTTTATAGTTGTTTATTAGTTGTATATAAATTGCGGTGAGTGCATATCTTTGCATACTTCACATGTGCCATACCACTTGCATCCAATTATTATAATTGTAACACGGTCCGACACAGTCCATCAATTCAGTTACTGTATTGTATTTTACAATTATTCCATCCATGGAAAATATCCCCAAGCCATGTAGGGAGGATGGTGAAATGTGATCAATCCTATTGTTGACAATGAAGTCAGTGTCTAATGGAGGCAGTTACTTAGCTACCCATTTTTTCACTATATGCCTATACTTGAGTGGCACCTCTATGTCTCATATCCTCTCATCATCATAAGAGCATGATCCTCCTTCGACAAGAAAAAATTACATGCATCTACGGAATTTGCTTCTGACATTTTCACCTCTAGTGGTCATTGTTTGCATATCATATGATCTACTAGATGTAGTTACATTTCCCTCAACTATTTTTCCTGAGCTTCCCTCACTCAAGGAAGAAATATATGGCAGGTACTTGTTTGGTTGTACCTTCAGTCAATCGAATCAGATATATAGTTAGCAAGGATTGTAGGAATATAGTGAGATATATAAAATGATACAATGAAATCATCACCTCTCCTAATTGACTTAACCACATTGGAACTCTTCTAAGTGATTAAAGAACTTATTTTTTTTTTCTATTAAAGGTCCTCTATTTCAAACTTAGTTTTATGTTGATTTTGAGTGACAAAAATTGGGTTCAAAATCTCCTAAGTGGGCGTGGAAGAGTCCAAGTGAAAGTCACTTTCTTAATAGATGAATATAATACAATGATTAAAGGATTAAACTATTCCAAGGTACGAGGATTTTACAATTAAAAATTGAAGTCTTAATCTATCTATGTAATATGCAAGGAGAAGGTGAATATTCTTGTAAACAGGTCATTCACAATTATGAGTAAGTTGGATGATAACAACATTTTCATCACTTGGATTGATATCCTAAAATGATGAGGTGGGAAACCTAAGTATGAGCTCTAAAAGTATTTTTTAGGCCCTAATGGTTATCCTTGGACCATGGTCAGGTCCCTAATATGAATCCCTAGTGTGAAAAAAATCTTAATGGTGTCCATATGTGCTTGTGGGGTATAAATTCCAACTACATGTATTGTGTGATGGTTTTAGATCCTATACATGGTCCATTAACCATAAAATCATATTTTAGTACCTAATACATGATTGGTCTTTATCCTTGGTGCTTTGAGTCACTGTTCATGGAATAGATATTGAAACATTTATGTAGTAATTGAGGCCCATTATTTCCTCCTATTACCATGGTCAAGACCTTGAGACCCATACATGGTGCAAAAAACCTTCTAATGGCACCCATATCTCAATCAAAGGAAAAAGATCACCTATAAAGGCCCTTTATAGTGTTTGAAGGGCCTTTTCATGGTTAATCGTATTTAAAATCTTAATTAATGTATTAATATACTTTATTTTTTTCCATGACAATTGTGGAGGTCTTAAGACCCATCCATTATGTCTTTTAAAAACTTTCTAATAGCTCCCATATCTCATTTGGAGGTCAATTATTTCATATAGAGGGTTTGTCTAGTGGATCATAGTTTCATTCATGGAGTATGAGTCCTAGAATAGTAATTTAGATCCTAAAATCATTTGTGTCCTTAATTGAACATGGTCAAGGCCTTGATACCCATGCATGGTACACAAAATATCTTAATGATGTTGATATCTCACCAAGAGGCCAATGATCTGGGTTTTCATGGTGGTTTGAGGCATAATTTAGGGACCAAGGACATAGAATTTAATTTTGGGTCAAATACTTGAGATCTGTCTCTTTTTTGTAAAACCTCTTAATGGTACCCATATCATATTGAAGGACAAAGGTACTTTCTAAAGTTTTTTGTGGGTTTGAGTAATATTTCTCAGAAGAACTATAAGATTCATTTAGGAATTAATGACCTTTTTTTCCTTCCCTGATCATGGTTAAGGCATTGTTACCTATCCCTATTACACAAAAAATCCTAATGGAACCCTTATCAAACTCATATGAAAAATATACATTTTAGACAACTTGTGTTGTAATTCAAGGCCTTGATCATTGCCCACAAGCCCAAAAACATTCTTTTAAGGTTTAATTCCCAATATTTCTCCCCCAACTATGGCTAAGTCCTTGAAACCCATAATTGATGCACAAATGTCATAATAATTCTCATATCTCACTTAAAGGACAATGATAACCCACATACGAAATGATATATGGATTATGGTGTTTTTTATGGCTCTTGATCCCTAAAAGATTCATCTAGGGTGAACGGGCCTTATTTTCCTCCCTCAACCATGACCAATAACAGCTTAAGACCCATCCCTAGAATCTAAGACCTCATAATGGTACCTATATTCCACTTGGGGGATAAATATCACCTCTAAATGTCCTTTGTCATGGTTTGCAATCATGTTCATGGATAATGACCCACATAGATCCCTTTATGGTGTAAGGAACTTATTTTCATCCCTTGGCAATGGTTAAGGAATCAAGACCCATCCCTACTATACAAAAACTCTTGATTTCATCCATATCCCTTTTATATGTCAAAGATACACTTCAATTGTTCAATGTTATTGTTAGAGGTCTTGATAATGGTTCATTAGTTTAATAACCTCAATTATGGACTAATTCCATCAATTTCTCCCCTATCCATTGTTTGAGACCCATCCCTAGTGCATAAAACTTCATATTGGCACCCATATCTCACTCTAAGGAAAATTGAGAGTTGTGATCATAAATGATGTCCAAAGGTAAGATAAAATTACTCCATACATGTTAAAAAAAGGGTTTGACAACTTTAGAGGCACCAATAGTGTTGTGGCAAGTTATGAATACTAGCTTCTTCAAGAATTTGTATAGTAATTCAAAGATTTAATCATGTTTGCATTGGGTGGTAGGATAACCACTAACAAAATCCATGAAGGGAATTGGAAATGGTTATTACAAGCCAATCCATGCTAAGTAGTTGGTGGAATGGGAAATGGTTGTGAAAACGTTATGCTAGGTAGTTGGTGGAATGGGAAATGGTTGTGAAAACGTTATGCTAGGTAGTTGATGGAATGGGAAATGGTTTTGAAAATGTTGTGCTAGGTAGTTGGTGGATATTTCAGTTTGTCTTACCAGAAATTCATGTGCCCCCTTTTTCTAACCAACAAGAGTGTTAAGCGAGGGTTGTCCTCTATGAGCTAGAAAAAAAACATCGTTCCTTATGCAAATAATGTAAATGTATTGATCAAGTGTGTTGGCATGTGTAACATGATTATCCACCATGAAAATAAATTCAAATTGCCATGTATAAAATTTGAGTTGAATGTCTAGTTTGAGTGGCAAACTCAAGTTGTAAAAGGTCGAATTGCATCTCTAGTTTGAGTTGTCAAACTCAAGTTGTAAAAGTCGAATTGCTTGTCTAGTTTGAGTGGTGAAATCCAAGTTGACAAGTCATGTTGCATGTTTCATGTTGCATGTTGCATGTTGCATGTTACATGTTGAATGTTGCATGTTGCATGTTGCATGTTGCATGTTGCATGTTGCATGTTGCATGTCAATTTGCATGCATGCATGACAAGTTTCATTGCATGCATAACTAGTTGCATGTCTAGTTTCATGTCGAGTTGCATGTTGAGTTGACATGCCATGCAACGTCAAGTCTTAAGGACAAGTTTCCATAACATGCAAAGTTTAGTTACAAGTCCAGTTGAGTTGGGAATTTAAGTACAAAAGGTGATTTTTAATGGCATGCATTCTCTCCCTAGTTCAAGTTAACTCCTCACTCCTTCCTACGCCTAGTATATACATAATTTGACCCTCATTATTCACACAGTTGTTATGCAACATAAGAGTGAAAGGGAAAAGGCAGCGAAGGAGTTAATAATTTAGGTAAAAATAAATTTCCTTTCTTCTTAATCCTATAGTAGGCATATTGATGTCAAAAGTTGCATAATACTCAACTTCATAGTGAAATGATCTCATCAAGGATAATTGAGGAAAGATTTGAATATTTAGGTTCATGGGATACTTCATACTAAAAAAGGACAACCATTAATCTCAAAATGATTTCCTATATCAAGAATGACCTTAATCTATACTAAAACAACAAAATATACTTAAACAACATATACTAATCCTTTTTTTCTATCTCTATATATGATGCATTCATTACATCATTTTTTGGAATTTCGATATGGGATGTGGTAGTGATCTTAACAACATCTAAAATTTCAAAATTTGTGTGATGCACAATTTTGTTTGGATCGAAGAGAGGTTTAGGGAATGTTACCTTATTGTATTTTTCTTTTACTTTAGTACTTTCAAATTCAATATGAATATAACATAGGTTCAGGGAGTGATCTATAAACTGCTAATTGAACAAACTGTTATCAAAATCAAATTCGCTACTCTAGTTGAACCTGAATTCTTCATCATCAATGAATTTATCTATGATCTTATCATCACAAGGTAGAATAGAGTTTGTCCTATATCCATATCTTGGATGGATACGATGTAAATCATCATAAAGAGAATAATCAAAATAAAATCCAATTTTCAAAATGGATATCAACAAATATTCTTGGTGAATGGATACAAGAAAGAGATAGAGAGAAGAATAATGAATAGTCCAGCTAGTTTTGCATACAAAATGTAGTATTATGCATGATTATTGCAACAGCTTAGAGCTTATAAGAATATGATTTAATTTTAGACAGATTGGCAATGGAAACAAGGGTATAAAATTGCATTTTTTGTAGAAATATTCATCCTGGAATAAGGGATCATGTGCTTAGTATTCTAACCCAAAACACGGTATTTATTGGAAGTATTCTTAAGTTTCAGTGCCAAGAAGATTCCCTTAGTATATTTCTAGCACCATTCAACATTTCTTATAGCAGATTTAGGACATAATTAATGGGAGCAATAGGAAAGAAGCAATGGATGTCATTAACACATTGGGTAAAGATCAAACAACACATAAACAAGGTCCAATTACCTTGAGAAGTGTCCAAGCATGATTTTGTTGGTGTAAAGCCCTTAATTGAAAGGATATTATTTGGTTCTCATGGAGAAGAATCATTGCATGTATTAATGAGTACCCCAGTATCTTGGCAACCAAATCCGCTTTTGGAGGAGCTTATATCCTAGAAGTAACATGCGACAAAAACATTCTTGTAGGGTTGGTTAAGAGGAACAAGGGAACAAAATCCATATTTCTATAAAAGGGAATGAAATCTATGTTTCTATAATCCCTAAAACCAACTATTCATTGGAAAATAAATTTATTGATATAGTTAATGGAGCTCTTCGCCTTAGGGGTGCTAGGTCTCCTTAATGTTGGGATATCAATTTTAATATGAGCTTCATGTTAATGAAAAATTCATTAGGTAATTGAGATAAAATATGTTATTTTGAATAAAAACCTAAGATACAATTTTCTATCATGAATTAAAATCTAGGTTACAAGTTGTCAGAAATAGTAAATTTAAGTTAATAAAACTAATAAAAGAAAACAATGTGAAAATAAATAAATGTAGTTGTACATTATTCACAATAATTATCCAAGGAAAGCTTTGTATAAATAAATTGAAGTAAAATAATAATAAAAAATGAAAGTTTCTGAAAACAAAATTTTAAACAAGGTGATATATCATAAAATAAAAAGAGAAGTAATAGATATGCCTAGAAACATAGTCTTTATTAGTATATGTTAAGAAAACCAAAATACATAATCCTAAGACACAAACTATGTGATTCCATTAGACACAGACTCAATCCTAAGGCATACTAAGGAGAACAAACAACACATGTTAATTAATATAGGAGTCAAGCACGCAAACAAACCTTCTCACAAACAAGCGCTAGTTGGTGATGGAATCCAACATCACAGGATTGATGCACGAAAGGGCTGAGTTTCAGTGGGTGGGAAATTTATGTTGAAAACATGCTTAACGAACTAACTCCCTAGTGCAAGATACCTCATCGAGCAGTGGGAAACCCTCCAAGGAGTTTGAGTGAGTCTATCCAACATCGATCCCAGGTACAACACCACCTTCCCTATGTTGTCACCTTGGGTAGGAAGTATAAAATATTATATCCTCTATGGTGCCACCTACTATACCAAAGTAGAGGGGGGATAGTCAATAGTCTAGTTTACACACAAGGGTAGGGTAACTAAGCCCTAAACCACTTTGAGAGATTCTTCATAGAGATGGTTTGCTCCCAAGTGATCCCCGTAATATGTGAAACCACTACACCAAGACCAACAAAGCAGGGTTGATTACTTTGTCGGCCCCAATGCGACCTCATGCTTGACCCTTGTGTTAGAAGGTCTTCCCAAAGTCAGTGATATAGTAATTGTATTTCACTCCCTAACTCAAAGATCTATATTTGTTTACAATCTTTGGAAAGTTATTCTAACAATCCTATTCCAAAGATCTACACCTAAGATAAGATGGGTTTGAAGAGCCCTATAAAATTTGTTAGATAAATTTTAATTAGCGCTTGATTTTAGGTTGTTGTTACTCAAAGGAGTGCTCGTGAAATTGATGGAGTTTCAAATCAACTCTTTAAATCATGCAAGAGGAAAATTAAATGCAATAATTTCAACTCCGATGAAAACTAGCTATGGGAAGGAGCAAGAGGTTTCAAACAAAGAAATAATTTCTTGATTGATTACTCTATGTGCACTGCTAATGAAAAAATGTATAAGCTAATTATCCAGATAAATGGAAGAAGTATTGCAAGATATTTCAACTCATTTCATTTTGATATAGAGAAATCAAAAATACCATTAAAATATAAAAATATTAAAATGGAAATTCGCATTGAAAGCAATAAATAGTCACAAGGATAAAACCATAAGGCTCTTGTCTAATTAAAATATTTTCCCCCTCCATCCTGGGAGGGAACTAGTTAATAATTTTCACTATAGAAAACATAAGGTTTAATATTGTATGAAGATTCAAGACATTTGTTATTTTCTCTACATCGACTATGATTATTTGCTTCAATAGCAACTTCAAATTACTGGCAATGGAGGGTGATGCTCCTTAACAATATTAACTAAATCACAATCTAAGATGTGGGGATTGCAACAATATAAATATTCTCCTAACTAAGATGCATAGGTTTCCGAAAATCTAACTAAGATGCAGGGGTTGCAACAATACAAATATGCTCCCCAATACATGGCAATGGCTAGGGAGCATGCATCACTAACACATTTTTCAACGTCTTATGATTACGTTAAATGTATCCTTACATTGTTAAGGGTATTGGAATGTTTTTTAATGTTTTCTAGTGGCTTGATGTAATTTTGTATTTAGTATCATAATGATGATCAATTTTCTACTTTTATTTTTATCTTTAATTTCTTTAAGTTTTTTCTATGCTACCCTTGTTTTTGCAAGTTTCCCTTTTAGTTTTTTTTTTCTTCCTATGAGGGAGTGCATTGAGTTTCCATTTCCTTAAATTCTATAGTTGTTGCTAAATGGATAATCAAACTCTAAATTTTAGTATCTTTAGCTTCCAATTTACTTTTTAGCATCTATCAATTATTCTACATTATATCAAGAAATTGTTTTGTTGTGTTCTTTTGGTTTTTGTAGGGTGCATTTTTTTTTTCAATTTTTGATAGAGAGAATATATTTTCGATAAAATTTGCTAAGAAAGTGCTAGAATTTTCCATATAATTAAACTCCTACACAATTCATATTTTATTTTAGCAATTTCAAGGTTTCATGCTAGTAATTGATATTGCCATTATTGTACATTTCCTTCAAATTTAGCTAAGTGTGCTCTTATTTTGTAGTCGAGAACTACTCGATCTTTGAAATCTTATGGCGTCAATTCTCCATAGCAATGTAATGTGAGTAGAAATGGGTGTGGTTGTTAAATATGCCTATCATGTAAATTTTTCAATTGAAATCCTCGACAAATATATTATATTGTATTAAATTATTATTATTATATGGTTTAATTTCTAATTGAAGTAGATATTCATTGAAATTGTCCATTTTTTCCTCTAATGCAAAAACTATGTGTTTAAGAAGTAGGGGTGGGAATACATACCTCACTCTAGATAGATATGTCTACATGTAGGGAAATGATGGGTTCGAGAACACCCTATTGTTCTTTTTGTTCTTTGATTTTAGGTCAGGTAGCTACCATTAATTAATATTATTATTATAAATTAGGAAACAATGGGTGATGGGGAAAGGTTTTCGATTAAATTCACTTAGCTATTAGGGGGTTTGAATTTATCTTCGTTGATTCAGTATATAGATTACGGGGATTATTACTAGGTGGAGGAAAATATATTTAAGTCTATTTAAGTCTATTTTAATTGACTATGGTATAGGTGTGGACCTATTATCCTAGGAGATAGGGGATTTTTTCATAGTTTTGAATATATATGGACCCTATGAATATAGAGAGTCTTTTTGGCAAGCTCTCTATGATCAAGAATTTTGAAGCAAGGGATCATAATTCTAGGAGGGGGTTTGAATTTCACTTTAAGTAGAGTCGAGATTTAGGGGAATGTAGCACACCCAGATACCCTGTTTGATTTTTTTCAAAAGTAAAATGGAAGAGGTCGGGATTGTTGATATTGATTCCATCCAACTCACTCCAACTTGGAGGAGGAAGAGTTTGTGATGCCACTCTTAGGGAACCAACAAGTATTCAATTCAAATGAAATTTGAATTCCATGAAGAAAGTAATTACAACTTGGTCCCATCAAAAAATGGTTCAGGGTGATATAGAACTATATTTTGTTGAAATCAAGGTTGAGGCCCTAATTTGTACTGAGATAGATGGGTTTCCAATGATTTTATTAAGGGTCAAATTACGGAATTGGAACAGAAAAAAAAAAAGGAAGTTGTTTGTTGATGAGGAAAATAACAAAAGACTTAAAAGAAGAGAAATATGTCTCCCAATAGAGATGAGAACACAAAATAATTCCACCAATGTATCAATCACAAGAAAAATGTAAATAAAATTTGGGAAACAAAAATTATGGGACCTCAACTCATAGTTTCTTAAAACCATCCATGTGAGAATTAAAGACACACAAAATGATAATTGTCAAGTCTTGGCAGGAAGACTTACAACCATGTTGAATCGACTGTCAAATTGTTAGTTCTCATGGTGTGCCCTCATTCTCCTTCTCTAATGTTCCCTCCTCTCTAGTGTGCCCTTGACCTCCTCCTCACATACAGGTTTGAGCTGGCATACCCTCCTCTCTCTAGCGTGCCCTAGCCTTGACCTCCTTCTCCTCGCGTGCAGGTTGAAATGTTTGTTGCTCCTCCTCACGTGCAAGTTTAAATGTTTGAAATGCTTGTTAATTTGGAATGTAAGTTTTGTTTTTGTTTTTTTGTTTGGTATTTTTTTTGTGTGTGTTTATTATATTTATATATAATATAATATAATATATTATAATTTTTATAATATAAATTATATATAATTTATAAATTATATATAATATAATATTTAATTTATATTATGTATATTATATTATATATAATATATAATATATTATAATTTATATAATATATAAATCAATCAAATAACTCAATCATGGCTAAGAAATTAAGTAAATCAACCATGTATAAGTAATAGTATATTAGCTATGTCTTTCACCTTGTCGATGAACACCTTCTAGTCCAAACCAATACTTGACAAGTAGGGTGTCAACAATGGGGGAATCATATGGAAAGGTCATTTTTCTACCCACCCAATGCAACCCCCTAAGTAGGGGCTCAATCTCAAGGACGGTGTAGGATAAAACAATGAGTACTCAAACAGATCACTCACTTATATGATCATAATTTCTTAGCCCACAAGACCTAATCACTTATATAAATTAGTGTTTGGGTCATAGTGCATATCCCACAAGATCTAAAAGTAGTGTTTAAGGCCTAAGCCCTTATGATTTTTCTTTGAATGATGTTTTGGGCCAAAAGAATCATCCTTTATGCACCAAACCTTAAAATTAGGCTTGTATATGACTCATGGGACAAATATTTCTTGTGAATGTATTGTCTTTGGTTAAGGCCCTGTGATTTTCCCATGAGCCACAAAAGCAATATATAAGGCCTAAAATCCTATTTTTTTCCCTTTACCATGTATTGAATGAAGAGACCCATCCCTAATGTGGAAATCCTCAAATGTGCACCCATATGCCACTTGTGGGTTAAGGAATCCTTCCAAATTAAGATCCTTTTTCATGATTGGGGGGGATGTGCATAACCTACTAGCCTTATAATTAACATATGGTTCTTGGGAAAATGGTTTTTGGCCTTGAACCATGTACTTGGAAAGAAGGCCCATCATCAATGTGATAAACCTCAGAATTGGACCCATATCACAATACCAAGACAAAGATGCTATCATAAGGGTATTCCATGCAGTCTAGTGTTGATGCATGGCCCATCTACCTTAAATATAGCATTTAGAACCCAAGCCCCTAAACTTTAGCACCAAGGTGTTTCTTATGTTGAGAGGCCCATCCTTGGTGAAACAAATATTAGAATATATCCCACTCTTGGGACATAATTACTTATATAAGGGATGTTTCTTGGTCCAAGGACTTTTGCATGGTCCATGTAGTTCCTTAGATGTTTTGTATAGGGATAAATCCCATATTCTATAGACTTGAACCATGATATGGGATAATAGATGTCTTCATGGTTTTCAAAACCTTAGAATTGTATGTATACCACCCTTGGGAAATTGATAGCTTACGAAAGGCATGTATAATGGTTTAAGGTGCTATGCATAGCCTACAATCAATAAAAGCATCGCTTAGGGCCTAAGCCCCTTGGTTTTTACCTTGAATGTTTTCATAGTAAAAATAAAAGTCATCATCATCTAAAATAATTGTTTATGAGGGAGAATAGATGTGTTCATGGTTTTCAAAACCTTATAATTGTACATGTATACCACCCTTGGGAAATTTATACCTTACTAGAGGCATGCATCATGGTTTAAGGTGTTATGCATGGACTACAAGCCATAGAAGCATCGTTTAGGGCCTAATCCCCTTTTTTTTACCTTGAATGTTGTCATGGTAAAAATACAAGTCATTAGCCTCTCAAATAACTACTTAAATCTAGCATTTAGAACCCAAACCCCTAACTTTTAGCACCAAGGAATTTCTTATGTTGAGAGGCCCATCCTTGGTGAACCAAATATTAGAATATATCCCACTCTTTGGACATAATTACTTCGATAAGGGATGTTTCATGGTCCATGTGCTTTAGATGTTTTGTATAGGGCTCAATCCCATATTCTATAGGCTTGAACCATGATATGGGATAATAGATGTGTTCATGGTTTTCAAAACCTTATAATTGTACATGTATACCACCCTTGGTAAATTGATACCTAACGAAAGGCATGTATCATGGTTTAAGGTGCTATGCATGGCCTACAATCCATAAAAACATCATTTAGGGCGTAAGCCCCTTGTTTTTTACCTTGAATGTTGTCATGGTAAAAATACAAGTCATTAGCATATCATATCACTAATTTTAAATGAAATGGAAAAGTAAAAAAACTCATTACCCAATCCACAAGTGTATATATCATGATCAAACACGATATGTGCAACTCACATGTACTCAAAAATTATGAAGATGTGGGGATTGCAAGTGTAGCACTATTATCTATAGCACCCAACTATAGTCACATCACCATGAAGTTGTGATGATAGGTTATCATTTGTAATATATTAAGGTCCATGTCAATCTAGTGGTTCACCCTCTTATTTTCATCCTCTTTTATCTTACCCTAGGGTTTCTTAGTTTGGCCCAAAAACTAAGTGGCGACTCCAGTCTCCTCTATTCCCTTCTTAGTGGTGTGTGTGTGTGTGTGTGTGTGTGTGTGTTTGTTTTGGTAGTCTTCCATTATTTCCTCCATTTTACATGTGGTAGTGAAAATACATTCATTCAATCATTGACTTTGTCCTCAAGTCTAGAGGTGTGAAAAGTTCTATAAAATATTTATTGGTTCCTAGGTGACATCTTTGGGCCTTGTTCCCTTCCACTAGATTGATAATTCCTATATAATGGTGGACATAGTGTCATGGTGTCTGGAATATGATAAGGGAGGGAGTCAAGATCTGAGATCAAATATCTACTAGATACTTGGTCAATAGAATAGAGGTTGATCAAAGGAAAGATAGAAAACACCTCCTTAGACAATTTAAATATCTAAATGGGGGATGAATAGAGAAAAATTTCAAACTACAATAGAGCATCAGTCTAGTATGAATTCTAAGGTATTTTTCATAGGAAAAAAGGTGGAGTATATGAACACGTACAACAAAGCATTTAATTGTAAATGAATTGTACAGTACCTAATCTTGTTCAAATATCATAAGATATAAAATTTAAATGAATTAACATAGAAAGGAGCACATATACCATGAGAGAACACACATAAGGAAACATATTCATATGAATATTTGAGGCCAAAGCTCTGGTACATATTCTGATCCAGGAAAAATTCTATTAATATCAGAAAAAGAATACAACATGCAGTCACAAAGATATTTCTCACACCACTCGAACCCATTTTACATCTTCAGTTACATAAGACATAGAAATGCATGCCATAAAAAATCAAAGGAGTCGAATTCATGAGGGTTTTATATCTTTATATTAAGTTACAACTAAACCAAAACAAACAGCTACTAAACTGCTAACAAACTACTTGAAACTAGGAATTAGTGTTTGACTTACTAAACTACATGTACATATCATGATTAAAATACATCAACTGAGGCCTACTAAGTTTTATAAACTCTATAGTTTCAGGGGTGAAGTCAAGTCTTCTTGCATTTTTCTTAGCTTGTCTACTACCAAAGGCTCCTGTAGTATCATTATCATGCTTTACACTCTATTCTAATGATATCTTGCCCTTTTCCTTATTCTTTGAGTTGTCCGAGGTTGTCTGGGGTTTATGGAGATGAATGATTTCATTATAGGATCATGTGGAACTTAATAGCAATTGAATCATGCCAAAAACCAAACACTAGCGAAGAAAAATGACTCAACGACCAGAGAACAAAACTTTCATAGCAGAACAAGGGTTTTGCAGCATGCATGAGGTTTCACAATGAATTAAACTCTAGGGTTTTTTGATAGAAAAACATGAATTGTACAATGAATATGATTAACAAAGGGATAAATGCATGTCTTTGTGACTCATTACACCAAAAAAACCAATATTTATTCTTTTAATTGGACCTTTATAAGGGAGAAATGCTTTCATAGTGAAATAAAAAGTACAATTGTACGCTGCGAAAACCTAGGAACTTTTGCAGCAAACTTGAAATTTGATTGGCACATGTGAAAATAAGGTACAAGATTACTTTGAAGGATTAGATCAACCCCTATACAAGACATAACATGAACTTAAACTCTTCTGATGACTCAACTGACATGACTTTTGACAAATGACAAAAGGAAACTTTGCAGACATGTGATCAAATGACACGGCTCATGACTTCGATGACTGATGATCAAACTAAGACTTTCTCAAGACCAACATAACATGAATCCTTAGACATTTTAACATAAATCAAATGAATTTACACTCATTTAATTAATTTTCCAAGATACCCATTTATGACTAAATGCTTAGCCCTTAACTGAATTTAACATATGATTTATCCTTAATAGATGATCAAATGAAGACATATACTCACACTACGACTAGACATTTCTTGGTCTTTTTAAAGACCAAGGCATGTATCTAAAAATATTAAAACAAATATTTGATTTAAATCTAACTTCATTTGTACATTAATGAGAACTAACAATCCCCATTCATGAGTAGTATAGGTCACTGACATTGCCCACGTCTAGTCCTAGTACAATTTATTTTCACTGCTCCGTATAAAATTGTTTGACACTCACATTCCCGCATCTAGTAATGCAAGAACATGATGTAATAACGTCGATAAAAAAGTACTTATAGTGAACTTAAAACTACATTAATAGTAGTAGTAGTAGAATTATACAAAAACATCAAAATTTGTCAACAATTATGGAAAACAAAATACACACTCTTTTTTGAATTATTTGGGCTAAGGAGGAAGGTTAAGTGTGATACATTTTCATCTTGTTGAAGAAGATTGAAACTCATGGTTTGCATATTTAATAATTATAAATAATCCCTTGACAACTGTTCTTAGCATGAATAAGAGTAAATAGTGTGATTTTATTGTGTTTTCAAAACACAGAAACTTCTTTGGGATAGAAGTGAACTATCAAGACAATGAACTTGTGTCACCCAATTTGTGTACTTTGAAAGAAATTAAACATAGTGTTTATGGTTTACATTATGAATTGATGATGGAAACAAGTGGGTGTGTGAGTCATATTGGAGTTCGGAAACCCTCCCATATCATTAAGGTATGTGAATAGTCTATCCATGTGAAATTTCAGTGCATAGAGAAACAATTTTTGAAAATTTCAACATTGGCCCCATTCATGAGTATAGATCACAAACGTTTCCCATGTCTAGCCCTATTACAATGTACTTTCATTGTTCCTTATAAAATTTGTTCAAAACACATGTTTCTGCATCTAGTACTACAAGCACATGATGTAATAACGTCGATAAAAAAGTACTTATAGTGACCTTAAAAATAGATTATTAGTAGTGGTAGTAGTAGAATTATACAAAAGCATACAAATTTTATCAAAAATTATGGAAAACAATATACACTCTTTTTTGAATTATTTGGGCTAAGGAGGAAGGTTAAGTGCCATACATTTTCATCTTGTTGAAGAAGATTGAAACTGGTGGTTTACAGATTTAATAATTCTAAATAAGCCCTTAACAAATGTTCTTAGCATGAATAAGAGTAAATAGTGTGATTTTCTTATGTTTTCAAAACACAAAAACATCTCTGGGATAGAAGTGAATTGTCAAGACAATGAACTTGTGTCACCCAATTTGTGTACTTTAAAAGAAATTAAAAATAGAGTTTATGGTTTACATGATGAAGTGATGATGGAAACAAGTGGGTGTGTGAGTCATATTTGAGTCTGAAAACCCTCCCATATCGTTAATCCATGAGAATAGTCTATCCATGTGAAATTTCAATGCATACAAAAAGATTTTGTGAAAATTTCAACGTTGGCCCCATTCATGAGTAGATGTCATTGATGTTTCCCATGTCTAGTCCTAGTACAATGTCTTTTCGTTGTTCCTTATCAAATTCATTCAACACACACGTTCCTACATCTAGTATTGATGTCTCGTGATGTAATAAATTATATAAACAAGTACTTATAGTGACCTTAAAACTAGATTATTAGTAATAGTAGTAGAATTATACAAAAACATCAAAATTTTATCAACAATTATGGCAAAAAAATACACACTCTTTTTTGCATTATTTGGGCTAAGGAGGAATGGTAAGTGTAATACATTTTCATCTTGTTGAAGAAGATTGAAATCGATGGTATGGATATTTAATAATTCTAAATGGGTCCTCGAAAATTGTTCTTAGCATGAATAAGAGTAAATAATGTGATTTTCTTGTCTTTTCAAAACAAAAAAATTTCTCTAGGGTAGAAGTGAACTATCAAGACAATGAACTTGTGTCACCCAATTTGTGTACTTTGAAAGAAATTAAAAATAGGATTTACGTTTTATATGATGAATTGATGATGGAAATAAGTGGGTGTGTGAATCATATTTGATTCTGAAAACCATCCCATATCGTAAAGGAATGCAAATAGTCTATCCATGTGAAATTTCAATGCATACAGAAACAATTTGTGAAAATTTCAACATTGGCCCCTTTCATGAGTACAGTTCACTAACATTGCCCATGTCTACTCTGGGTACAATGTGTTTTCATTGTTCCTTATAAACTTTGTCTAAAACACATGTTCCTGCATCTAGGACTGCAAGCACATGATGTAATAATGTCGATAAAAAAGTACTTATAGTGACCTTAAAACTAGATTATTATTAGTAGTAGTATAATTATACAAAAACATCAAAATTTTATCAACAATTATGGCAAAAAAATACACAATATTTTTTGAATTATTTGGGCTAAGGAGGAAGGTTAAGTGTCATATATTTTCATCTTGTTGAAGAAGATTAAAATCAGTGGTTTATAGATTTAATAAGTATAAATCGGCCTGTAACAAATGTTCTTAGCATGAATAAGAGTAAATAGTGTGATTTTCTTGTGTTTTCAAAACACAAAAACATCTCTGGGATAGAAGTGAATTGTCAAGACAATGAACTTGTGTCACCCAATTTGTGTACTTTAAAAGAAATTAAAAATAGATTTTATGGTTTACATGATGAATTGATGATGGAAACAAGTGGGTGTGTGAGTCATATTTGAGTCCGGAAACCCTCCCATATCGTTAATCCATGAGAATAGTCTATTCATGTGAAATTTCAATGCATACAGAAGGAGTTTGTGAAAATTTCAATGTTGGCCCCATTCATGAGTGCATGTCACTGATGTTTCCCATGTCTATTCCTAGTACAATGTTTTTTCGTTGTTCCTTATCAAATTCATTCAACACACATGTTCACGCATCTAGTATTGATGGCACATGATGTAATAAATTTTATAAACAAGTACTTATAGTGACCTTAAAACTAGATTAGTAGTAGTAGTAGAAAAATTATACAAAACATCAAAATTTTATCAACAATTATGGCAAAAAAATACACACTCTTTTTTTCATTATTTGGGCTAAGGAGGAATGGTAAGTGTAATACATTTTCATCTTGTTGAAGAAGATTTAAATTGGTGGTATGGATATTTAATAATTCTAAATAGGCCCTCGAAAACTGTTCGTAGCATGAATAAGAGTAAATAATGTGATTCTCTTGTCATTTCAAGACCAAAAAGATTCTCTAGGGTAGAAGTGAACTATCAAGACAATGAACTTGTGTCACCCAATTTGTGTACTTTGAAATAAATTAAAAATAGGTTTTATGGTTTATATGATGAATTAATGATGGACAGAAGTGGGTGTGTGAGTCATATTTGACTCCGAAAAACATCTCATATTGTAAAGGAATGAAAATAGTCTATCCATGTGAATTTTCAGTGCATACAGAAATAATTTGTGAAAATTTCAGCATTGGCCCCTTTCATGAGTACAGGTCACTAACATTGCCCATGTCTAGTCTGGGTACAATGTCCTTTCGTTGTTCCTTATAAAATTTGTTTCTACACACATGTTCCTGCATATAGTACTACAAGAACATGATGTAATAATGTGGATAAACAAGTACTTATAGTGACCTTAAAACTAGATTAGTAGTAGTAGTAGTAGTAGTAGAATTATACAAAAAACCAAAATTTTATCAATAATTATGGTAAAAAATACACACTCTTTTTTGAATTATTTGGGCTAAGGAGGAAGGTTAAGTGCGATACATTTTCATCTTGTTGAAGAAGATTGAAACAGGTGGTTTGCAGATTTAATAATTATAAATAGGCCCTTGACAATTGTTCTTAGGATGAATAAGAGTAAATAGTATGATTTTCTTGTGCTTTCAAAACACAAAAACTTCTCTGGGATAGAAGTGAATTGTCAAGACAATGAACTTGTGTCACCCAATTTGTGTACTTTGAATTAAATTAAAAATAGGGTTTATGGTTTACATGATGAATTTATGATGGAAACAAGAGGGTGTGTGAGTCATATTTGAGTCTGGAAACCCTCCCAAATCGTTAAGGTGTGCGAATAGTCTATCCATGTGAGATATCAATGCATACTTAAACGGTTTGTGAAAATTTTAGTGTTGTCCCCATTCATGAGTACAGGTCACTGACGTTGCCCATGTCTAGTCCTAGTACAATGTCTTTTCATTGTTCCTTATAAAAAAAATTCAACACACACGCTATCACATCTAGTACTACAAGAACATGTTATAATAATGTCGATAAATAAGTACTTATAGTGACCTTAAAACTAGATTATTATTAGTAGTGGTAAAATTATAAAAAACATCAAAATTTTATCAACAATTATGGAAAACAAATACACACTCTTTTTTGAATTATTTAGGCTAAGGAGGAAGGTTAATTGTGATACATTTTTATCTCATTGAAGAAGATTGAAACTGGTGGTTTGCATATTTAATAATTATAAATAGGCCCTTGAAAATTGTTCTTAGCATGAATAAGAGTAGATATTGTGATTTTCTTATGTTTTGAAAACACAAAAAATTCTCTGGAATATAAGTGAACTGTCAAAACAATGAACTTGTGTCACCCAATTTGTGTACTTTGAAAGAAATTAAAAATAGGGTTTATGGTTTACATGATTAATTGATGATGGAAACAAGTGGGTGTGCAAGTCATATTTGAGTCTGGAAACCCTCCCATATCGTTAAGGCATGCAAATAGTCTATCCATGTGAAATTTCAGTGCATACAGAAACAGTTAATAAAATTTCAACGTTAGTCCCATTCATGAGTACAAATAACTCACATTTCCCATGTTTAGTCCTAGTACAATTTATTTTTCATTGTTCCTTATAAAAATTGTTTGACGCACACAAACCTGCATCTAGTACCTCAAGCACACGATGTAGTAACATTGATAATCAAGTACTTATAGTGACCTTAAAAATAGATTATTATTAGTAGTAGTAGAATTATACAAAAACATCAAAAATTTATCAACAATTATGGCAAAAATATACACACTCTTTTTTGAAATATTTGGGCTAAGGAGGAATGTTAAGTGTGATATATTTTCATCTTGTTGAAGAATATTGAAATTGGTGGTTTTCATATTTAATAATTCTAAATAGGCCATTGACAACTGTTCTTATCATGAATAAGAGTAAATAGTGTGATTTTCTTGTGTTTTCAAACACATAAAAACTTCTTTGGGATAGAATTTCACTGTCAAGACAATGAACTTGTGTCACCAAATTTGTGTACTTTGAAAGAAATTAAAAATAGGTTTGATGATGCAGGAGCATCACCTTCAAAGTCAAAATGCAAGAGTGAAGGCAAAAGAACGACATCTCAGCGAATGACAAAATTTCAAATCAAAAATTAACACATAATTAAATCGAGTTGTTGAGATATTTTGTAAACAACATTTTAAATATGTAACTTGTTTGTAAATTATTATGGACTGTAAGAGGTTGCAGATATGGAGTGTTGACTCCTATCTGGAAATAACTATTAGTTATTGTAATAGGACATATTAGGTAACAACTTTGAATTGATAGGATATATTTCAGACAAGACGAGAGAGCTCGTAGAGCCAATCCTTAGATATTTTTTTCATTGTTGTATTGTAACAGATAGACAGAGTAGAGAGAATGAGATAGATATTAGAGAGATCAGTAGAGCAGAGTAGAGTAGAAGAAAAACTATGTAATTTTTTTTCATGAATGAATAGAACAGACAGAATTGTCCCAAATCCTTGGACTATGTTCATTTGATGTATTATTGAATGACTGTGATATTCTGTGTGTTTGGTTATTTTGATTTTCATTCATGTATGATTGTTGGAGATATTGACTATATGAGTTCGTGATGAAAATGGATGAGATTCAATTGTTTCTCTTTTGACACTTTATATGAAAGGTGTGCATCTCGAATGCAAGGAGTGCATTGACTGAGTCTTGGAGTGGCTCATATAAGTTCAGAGAGAACAAGAGAAACTTAGACCAGGTGCAAGGTGTGAACAACGTCAAGGAGAGACCAAGCTTTGAAGAACCAGCGTAGAGGAATGCTAGGTGGGCGAGAATAATTTATTTCCAAGAAATCCTTCGAATTGAGTTATCAAAATCCCGAGAACACAAGGTGTGCGTGGGAGATCAAAATCATTTTAAGGACTGAATATCATAAGAGATAAAACTTTTCTCGAGTGTTGAAAAGATCCCAGAGCCGGACTCGTAGAAAGAACAAAGGTTCAAAACCTTTGAAGATTAATAAATCTTCCAAGAGGGGAGATATTAGAAGCTCAGGAGGAGGAGCGATCATGATCATTGGATCACAGTAAAGAGGATTGACAGTCTTTGAATCATAGGAAGGTGCAAGAACCTTAGCACTTCATAGCAAAAAGGAGAGAGAACCTATCGAGGTTCAAATTTGAGATTTCTGGAGCCCGAAGAGCTGGAAACTCGAAGTAGAACCTCAATCGTCCGATCGCAAGAGAAGATTCGAGTCATCAGATTATTCTGGGTGAAATCCGAGTGTTGGATCATCAGAGAGGATCTGGACCATCAGATATTGTGAATTCTGGGAGGAATAAAGTTTGAAACTTGAAACACCTGAAGTGCAGAGAGCCGAAGGGATGTAGCAAATCTAGATCGTTGATCCAGGAGGATATGTGTCGATAGGTCAAAAGATCTAGAGGAAGGTAGAAGTTGAAGCATTGAAACATCCAAAGCCCTAATACCCAAAGAGACCAGAGTCGTCGATCTATGAGGAGACACCTGGCAGCAGATCTCGAGCTTTGGGAAAGTTGAAATGGTTTTTTCTATTTTGAGGACTGAGATCGCCGGAGTGCAAAGAACCAAAGACCCGAAGTAAGATCTGGAATGTGAGATCTAAGGGAGACGTGGAACAAATCTTTGAACTCCAGATAAATTCCATAAGTGACTTGTAGTCGCTAGATCTAAGAGGGGCGTGGCATAGATACATGCATTATGGGTAAAGAACCGAAGAAATCCTTGATCATTAGATCAGGAGGACATGCGTTAGTGGATCACAAACTCCGGGTAAAATCCATTGGAGAAAAGGAAGTTTGAGATTTGAGATCTCAGAAGTCTGGAGACCCAAAGGAGATCTCGACTATCAATCGACAAGAGGGTTGCAGGACCATTTATCTGAGTATAAAGGTCAAACATCCGAAGTGGGAGAAGAATCGTTGATCGGGCAGGATAGGTGTCAGCAGATTGAAAATTCTGGAAGATTTGAGTATGGAAGAGAGTTGGGTTTGAGATTTCAAAACCCCGAAGTCCAGAGTTGTGAAAGATATCGCAGTCATTGATTTAAGGAGGGGAATATCTAGTCTATAGATTTTAAAGGCATAGATATGAACCATTGATTCACACGTTATCATCAAGATCACGAGATTGACGATCCCATAGTATTGTGGGGACAGAAATTGTGAGGAGTTTAAAATATTGAGGGAGGGACGCAATTCAAACCATGGTTCAGTCAAGGGGACACGTGGAAGTTGTAGGAGCATCGTGGTCTCAAAAGTAGTTCAACTCCAAACCGCTTGTGGGTGCACCTACAATCGCATGGTCACTGCCCAAGGTCATATTCAAGAGAGGGATTATCTGAAAAGGAGCTATCACTCAGCACTCTGACATTTCATAGAAGATCGAAAGGGAAGTTCACGGGTTATGTCATACCTACACTAAGAAGCCAAAAGGTCCTGTGTCTTGATACAGAAGGAAACCATTAATGTTTTAGAGAGTCATCAGACTCAAGAATCAGAGATCGTTTGACTAGGAGGTCGCGCAACCCTACAGGGAGTAGGGGGGCTACATCAAGTGCTATCAGAGATGATTTTGAGTTTGTTTGTAGACAACAGAAAAAAGAACAAAGGGGTAATTTGATATCATTTTTGGTATAAAAAATTTAATTTATGTTTGTAGGTGACACAGTGGAATCATGCCATGCAGAAGGCATAGAGTGAATGCAGAAATGGAAGAAGAAATGAGGCGACTCCGAATGCGATTGGATGCCATGGAAAGAATACATAGAAGAGAACCACATGCTGGATATATCAATGAAGATAATATTGAATAAGAAGAGGTCAAAGAAAATGTATCAGAGGATGTTGCACAAGATCGCTTGATAAAAGTTGTTTCAAAAATAGGAGCCAAAGAAATAATAGAGGTACCGATGTCTGAAGGCAATTTAGAAGTTGAAGAATTGTTAGATTGGGTACGTGCTATGGACAAATACTTTGATTATGAAGATATAGAAGAAGATAATATGGTAAAGAATGCAGTGACAAGACTGAAAGGTCATGCAGCACTATGGTGGGATGAACTGCAAGTCGAACACAACAGAAATGGTAAGAAAAAAATTAAAAACTGGGATAGGATGGTAGCCAAGTTGAAGGAAAAAATTATCCCAAAGGACTATCAAATCAATCTTTTCAGAAGATTTCAAAACCAGAGACAGAAGAGCTTATCAATGAAGGAGTACACTAAAGAATTTTACAGACTGAACATTAGGGCTAGGCTGAAGAAAAATGAAGATGAAAAGACAACCAGATATATCAATGGGTTGAGATATGAAGTCCAAGAGGATATCAGCATGATGTCGGTTAGTACAATCGAGGATGCTTATCAAGAAAACCTTGAAAGATGAAGAACAATTGACCAGGAAACAAATCCAATGAAGTAGAGGAGGAAACTAAAGTAGAGGTAAGGGAACTACCAGAGAGAAGTTCCAGAAGTTGAAGCATGAAGATGACAAATAACATAGTCACCATGAGAAAGATGGAAGTTCTAAAGAAGGAAAACATGGTGGAAGAGGTTCATTTTCCAGAGGAAGAAGACGAGGAAGAGCCAAAGGAGGTGTAGTTAGATGCTATACCTATGGAAAGTGAGGGCACAAGTCTTGGGAATGTCCTGAGAAAAAGAACGAAGGAGGAGGTGAAGAACAAACTGTTGAAGCACATAAACATGTGGAAGAAGAAGTGATAGAAGGAGGAAGGAACCCCATGATGATGAAGATTATTCTTAAACCAGAGAAGGAGATGGAGGAACCAGTTCATTGAACACGTCTGTTCAGAACTGCTTGCAAGGTGAAAGACAGAGTTTTCAAGGTGATCATAAACAGTGGGAGCACTGTCAATTTAGTATCCGAAAAGATGGTGGAGAAGTTGGAGCTGAAGACAATTTCACATCCAAACCTATACAAGGTATCATGGTTGCAGAAAGGACTTCAAGTAATGGTAAGTCAACAATGCCAAGTTGAATTTAAAATAGGAGGTTATAGGGATGAAATATTATGTGATGTAATTCCTATGGGTGTCTGTCATATTTTATTAGGGAGACCATGGCAGTATGACAAAAAAGTTATTCATGATGGGATAAAGAATACTTATACCCTAGAAAAGAATGGTAGGACACATATGTTGTTACCGATAGAAGGCAAAGAGAAAAAGAGAGAATCTAGTTCAAGTATACTTCTCATGAGTGGGAACGAACTCTTGAAAAAAGTCAAGGAGAAGAAATAAATGTAGTTTGTTGTAGTGAGGAAGCCTAGAGTTATCCTTACAAACACTTTTGTGGAATATTTGCCTATAGAAATCCAGGAACTGATAGAAAACTTTGTTGATATAATATTGGATGAGTTACCACACTCATTGCCACCCATTAGGAGTATAAGCCATCATATTGACCTTATTCTAGGAGCTAGTTTACCAAACAAAGAACCTTATAGGTTGACACCTAGAGAGAATGAGGAGGTCAAAAATCAAGTCCAAGAGTTGTTGGATAAAGGTTTAGTCAGAAAAATCCTAAGCCCATGCACAGTACCAACTTGTTAAGTCCAAAGAAAGATGGAGGATGGAGGATGTGTATAGATTTCTGAGCCATCAACAAGATAACCATTAGGTACAGATTTCCTTTACCGAGGATGGATGATTTGATGGACTATTTTAGTGGAGAGAGATATTTTTCCTAGAAAGACTTGAAGAGTGGATATCATCAAATAAGGATGAGAGAGGGTGATGAATGGAAAACAACATTCAATACAAATGAAGGATTGTTTGAATGGTTGGTCATGACATTTGGGTTGAAAAATGCACCAAGAACATTTATGAGATTGATGAGTGAAGTGTTGAAAGACTTCATAGGGAAATTTGTCATAGTATATCTAGATGACATACTAATATTTAGTAAGATGAAGGGAGAACACTTAAGACATTTGACATCAGTGATGGAAAAGTTGCAGCAAGAGAAGTTGCTGATAAATCTGAAGAAAAGTTCTTTTATGAAGAAGGAACTCATATATTTGGGTTTTGTGATATCTTCAAATGAATTGAAGATGGATCCGGAAAAGGTAAGATCAATCAAAGAATGGTCATCGCCAAGCAACATATTTGAGGTAAGAATTTTTCATGGGTTAGCAATCTTTTATAGAAATTTTATCATAAATTCCAGTGGTATATGTGCACCCATGTTGGACACTGTGAAGAAGAAACACAAGTGCTTCAGTTGGACAGAGGAAGATGAAAAAGGTTTCAAAGTGTTGAAGGAGAAGATCACAAAAAACACAATTATGGTCTTGCCAGATTTTGGAAAAACATTTCAGGTGATATGTGATGCAAGTGGATTAGATATTGGAGAAGTCTTAACTCATGATAATAGGCCAATTGCTTATTTCAGTGGGAAAATGAATGATGCCAAGAAGAATTATTCCACATATGAAAAATAATTTTATGCGATTCAAGCTTTAAAGAAGTTGAGAAACTATCTAATTCCCGAAGAATTTGTCTTGTACAATGATAATCAAGCTTTGAAATTTATTAATAGGAAAGAAAAGTTGAATCATAAACTTGAAAAATGGGTAGAATTTATGAAATTTTTTACTTTTGTTATTAAACATATTGTTGGAACTGCTAACAAAGTTGTAGATGCTTTGAGCAGGAGGAGTTTGATTGTAAAGGAATTCCAAGTGGAAACCTTAGGGTTTTAACACCTCAAAGAGATGTATAAAGAAGATGCAGATTTTAAGGAGGCTTATTAGGCATGAAAGAATCCTTTGTTGGGAGACAAAAGCTTGTGGACTGAATATCTGATCTAGGATGGATTATTGTTCAAAGGAATCCAATTATGCATTCTGAAATGCTCAATGAGAGATAATTTGTTGAAAGAGAAACACAATGGAGGTTTAGCTGGACATTTTGTTCACGATAAGACATTTACACAGTTGAGTAATTCATATTATTGGTCGAGCATGAGAGAAGAGGTGAAAATGTTTGTGAACAAATGCAGGATTTATCAATATGAAAAAGGAAGAAAATAGAACACTGGTTTGTATCAGCCATTACCAATTCCAGAGAGGCCGTGAGATGCAATCGATATGGATTTTGTTTTGGGATTGCCTAGAACTCAAAAAGGGAGCGATTCCATATTTTTGTGGTGGACATATTTTCAAAAATGGCACATTTCATAGCATGCCAGAAGACAAATGATGCTACATGCATACCCAATTTTTTTTTCAAAGAGGTAGTGAGACTACATGGATTACCAAGGAGCATAGTCTCAGACAGGGACACCAAATTTGTAGTAAACTTTTGGAGGACTCTATGGAATAGGTTGGGGATGAAATTTTCCTTTAGTTTAGCATATCATCCTCAGATAGATGGACAGACTGAAGTAGTAAACAGGAGTCTCGGAAATTGTTAAGAAGTTTAGTCACTGAGCAAGGTCGACAATGGGATCAGATTCTGGCACAAGCAAAATTTGCATTCAACAATTCAGTGAACATGAGCACAGGAAACAGTCCATTTGAAATTGTGTATGGTATACAGCCAAGAGGGATTACAGAGTTGAGATATCTGAATCAATATGAGTTCAGAAGTGTTGGAGCAGAGGATTTCACAACAGAAATGCAAAAACTCCATGACAGAGTTAGAGAGCAGCTACAGGATAACAACTAGAAATACAAGAGAAGGGTTGATCAAAAGAGGAGAGAAGTTCAATTCAAAGTTGGAAATGAAGTTTTATCTCATTTGAGAAAAGAAAGGTTTCCAAGGGGAACATATAACAAATTAAAGATGAAGAAGATAGGACCATGCAATATTCTCAGAAAATTCGTAGCCAATGCTTATGAAATTGAGTTTCTAGACAATGTTGGGATATCGTCGATATTCAATGTTACAGAACTGTATGCTTACAGAAGATATGAAGCAGGAGAATCAGATGATCAGAAAAAAATTCAGTGGGAAGAGAAATTACCCACAGCAGAAAAACCTCAGATGGAGAAAATCATTGAACAGAGGGATGGAAAGAAAACCAGGAGGAAGACATATCCTGAATATTTAGTGAAACAAAAAGATCATCAAATGGAAGATGCGGGTTGGGTTACAGAACCTAATATTTTTAAGCATGGAAAGACATTACAGGAGATCATGGACAGGAGTCCATGAAAATTTTTAACCAAAGGAGTATGATGCACAAGCATCACCTTCAAAGTCAAAATGCAAGCGTGAAGGAAAAGGAACGACATCTCAGCAAATGACATAATTTGAAATCGAAAATCAACTCAGAATTAAATCGGGTTGTTGAGATATTTTGTAAACAACATTTTAAATATGTAACTTGTTTGTAAAGTCTTACGGACTATAAGAGGTTGCAGATATGGAGTGTTGACTCTCATCTGGAAATAACTGTTAGTTATTGTAATAGGATAGATTAGATAACAACTTTGAATTGATAGGATAGATTTCAGACAGGATGGGAGAGCTCATAGAGCCACTCCTTAGATAATTTTTTCATTGTTGTATTGTAACAGGTAGACAGAGTAGAGAGAATGAGATAGAGATCATAGATATCAGTAGAGAAGAGTAGAGTAGAAGAAACACTATGTAATTTGTTTTCATGAATGAATAGAACAGACATAATTGTCCCAAATCCTTGGACTGCGTTCATTTGATGTATGATTGAATGCCTGGGATATTCTGTGTGTTTGGTTATTTTTATTTTTGTTCATGTATGATTGTTCAAGAGATTGACTATATGAGTTCATGATGAAAAAGGATGAGTTTCAATTGTTTCTCTTCTGACACTTGTATGCAAGGTGTGCATCTCGAACGCAAGGAGTGCGTCGACTGAGTCTTAGAGTGGCTCAAAGAATTTCAGAGAGAACAAGAGAAAATTAGACCAAGTGCAAGGTGTGCACAACGTCAAGGAGCAACCAAGCTTCGAAGAACCATTGTAGAGGAATGCCAGGTGGGTGAGAAGAATTTCTTTCCAAGAAATATTTTGAATTGAGTTATAGAAATCCCAAGAATGTAAGGTGTGCGTGGGAGATCAAAATCCTTTTAAGGACTGAATCTCAAAAGAGATAACAATTTTCCCGAGTGTTGATGAGATCCTAGAGCCGAACTCGTAGAAAGAACAAAGGTTTAAAACCTTTGAAGATTGATAAATCTTCCAAGAAGGGAGATATCAGAAGCTCAGGAGGAGGAGCGACCATGATCATTGTATCATAGTAAAGAGGATTGATAGTCATCGGATCAGAGGAAGGTGAAAGAACCTTAGCACTTTGCAGCACAGAGGAGAGAGAACCTATCAGGGTTGAACTTTGATATTTTTGGAGCCCGAAGAGCTGAAAACCTGAAGTAGAACCTCAATCGTCCAATCGCAAGAGCAGATCTGAGTCGTCAGATTGTTTGGGGTGAAATCCAAGCACCAGATCGTCAGAGAGTATCTGGACCATCAAATATTGTGAAGTCCGGGAGGAAGCAAGTTTGAAACTTAAAACACCCAAAGCGCGGAGAGCTAAAGGGCCTGAGTGAATCTGGATCATTGATCTAGGAGGATACATGTCGATAGGTCAGAATATCTAGAGGAAGGTGGAGGTTGAAGCATTGAAACATCTAAATCCAGAATACTAGAAGAGACCAGAGTCGTCGATCTATGAGGAGACACTTGGCAACAGATCTCAAGCTCCAAGAAAGTTGAAGTGGGTTTTTTTAGTTTGAGAACTGAGATAGTTGGAGTGCGAAGACCCAAAGTAAGATCTGGACCGTGAGATCTAAGGGAGACGTGGTGTGAATCCATGAACTCCGGGTAAAGTCTTGAAGTGATATGTAGCCAACGGATCTAAGAGGGACATGGCATAGATCCATGCATTCCACGTAATACCCGAAGAAATCCTCAATCATTAGATCAGGAGGACATGCATTAGTGGATCACAGACTTCGGGTAAAATCCATTAGAGAAAAGGAAGTTTGATATTTGATATCTCAGAAGTCTGGAGAGCCGAAGGAGATCTCGATCATCGATCGAGAAGAGGGTCGCAGAACTGTTGATCTGATTATAAAGGTCAAACATTCGAAGTGGGAGAAGAACTATTGATCGGGCAGGACAAGTGTCAGTAGATTGTGAGTTCAGGAAGATTTGAGTATGAAAGAGAATTGGGTTTGAGATTTCAAAACCCTGAAGTCCGAAGTCGTGAAAGAGATCGCATTCATTTATTTAAGAAGGGGAATATCTAGTCCATAGATTCTAAAGGCACAAATCTGAACCGTCAATTCACACATTATCGTCAATATCGCGAGATCAACAATCTCATAGTATTGCGGGGATAGAAATTGTGATAAGTTTAAGATACCGAGGGCGGGCTGCAATTCAAATAATGGTTTTGTCAAGGGGACACATGGAAGTCGTAGGAGCATTGCGGGCTGAAAAGAAGTTTAAATCCAAATCGCTTGTGAGTGCACCTACAATTGTGTGGTCACTACCCAATATCACATTCAAGAGAGGGATTATCTGAAAAGGAGATATCGCTCAACACTCTGAGATTTTGCAGCAGAGCAAAAGGGTGCGGGTTATGTCATACCTGCACCAAGAAGCCAAAAGGTATTGTTTCTTGATACATAAGGAAACCATTAAGATTTCAGAGAGTCACCAGAGTCAAGAATCGGATATCCTTTGAACGAGAGGTTGTGCATCCCTACAGGTAATAGGGGGGTTGCATCAGTTTGTGGTTTACATGATGAATTGATGATGGAAACGAGTGGATGTGTGAGTCATATTTGAGTCCAGAAAGCCTCCCACATCATTAAGGCATGTGAATAGTCTATCCATGTAAAATTTCAGTGCATACAGAAATAGTTTGTGAAAAATTTAGTGTTGGCCCCATTCATGAGTACAGGTCACCGATGTTGCCCATGTCTAGTTCATTGTTCCTTATAAAATTCGTTCAACACATGTTCCCGCATATAGTACTGCAAGCACATGATGGTATAATGTCAATAAAAAAGTACTTATAGTGACCTTAAAACTAGATTATTAGTAGTAGTAGTAGAATTATACAAAAACATCAAAATTTTATCAACAATTATGGAAACAAAATACACACTCTTTTTTGAATTATTTGGACTAAGGAAGGTTAAGTGTGATACATTTTCATATTGTTGAAGAAGATTGAAAGTGGTTAATCCAGATTTTATGAGCAGAACGAAATGAATACAGATTATTATCAAAATATGCTTAAAAAAAAATAACAAATATACAGTAAAATTGGTTTCTATTCAATAAGGAAATAAGTTGATACTGTAAAATGCAGCAGAAAACAAGCTTTCTAGAATGGTGGTGGCTTATCTCTGAGAAGATATGTGATGGATGCACTCATTCGCTAGAATATGATTAAAATGAGGCTCTCAAGGAATTTTTACAATAAACAAGAATTTCAAAAAACCTATACATCCAAAAACCTAACCCTAGGATATGAAGCAACAAAAGTCATGTGGGCCCCGTTTGGGTAAGTTAGTACATCAACTTCCTGGGGTCGTAACTTTTGCATACGATCTTCATTTTAGGCGTAGGATAGCCCATTATAAAGGTATATTCGAGGACTACACATTTTTCCTATGGAGATCCCTACATGTGTTGAGTGTGGCCAACCCTAAAAACATTGTTTGGGGCCTCAAAACGACCCCAGAAGTCAAGGACCCAAAAACTAGGAAAAAACTGCCGAACTAGAAAACTACCAAAATGAGCCAGTTGGAATAGGTGAGAGGCCACTGAAATCCATATGGATAAA
The DNA here is from genome assembly GCA_000966675.3 of Picea glauca. Classification (NCBI taxonomy): domain Eukaryota; kingdom Viridiplantae; phylum Streptophyta; class Pinopsida; order Pinales; family Pinaceae; genus Picea; species Picea glauca. The sequence continues at coordinate 79,145 of JZKD02S0248264.1, forward strand.
TCCTCCCCCAATAGGAAGCAATAGTATCCATTGCATTGAGTTCCCCCATTAGATGAGGAAATATCTGTTGAATTTGGCCTCGAGTAATCCACTTGCCTTGGTGCAAGAGTTTCCATGCTTTGACAACTCGTTAAAGATAGATCCTTTGCTGGTGATTTCCCTTGACCTGTTTTTCCACAATATGATGACTAGATTCATATTGTATGTAGTCAGTGTTGAGCCATGTTGGTGTCAGTTGTTTTTCTATCTCTGAGGTGTCCAATAATGGTGGGAAATAAGGTCGAAGGAGATTCACGTTGAACATTGGGTGCAAGTCGAGGAAAGGAAGAATTTTGAGCTCAAAACCATTATCACCCACAACCTTGGTGGTCAGAGTGGGAGAAGCTTCCGATGGGATCCAATAAGGCATTACTTTTAGAATTTTGTTGGCAGCCAATTCATTTTTTTTAATTATCCTAAAAGCTGCCTACGCCAAATTGTCTTCTAATGACAAATCATCATCGCATTTTGCAACTAGACTTTTGTTTTATTTTTGCGATAATTGCAATTTGGTGTCGATTCAGTTTTCACAACTGAAAGTGTGAAAACACCTCTTTCATTTTTTGGACTGTCGTCGTCTTTTATTGATTTTTCCAATAGACACTTTACCTTTGGTTTATCACATGACTGCTAAGGTTCTTTCAAACTATGTCCATTTCACTTTGATTGCGCAAGTC
>JZKD02S0248264.1:104072-124058 GCA_000966675.3 Picea glauca
CCCATAATGGAGTGGGTGAATCTTCCAATGGGGTCCTTTAGGGAGTTCTTTCTGCAAGTGAAACCAAACTTTGTCGCCCACCTGAAACTTATGCGGCACCCAATGTTGATCATGGCGATGTTTGTACTTGTCATTGGACTTCTATAAGATATATTGAACCTATTGGTGGATGTGCTAGATCCACTCAATGAACCGGGTGGATTTTTCAGCTTCAGTTGGACCAAGATATGAGTCGGTCGAGGTAACTGCAAGGGGAAGTGCAACATCTATGGGACCCAATGGTTTGAATCCAAACCCCACTTGAAAGGGGTTGTGGTCAGTTGAGCTATGCAGGGCTCAGTTGTAGCTATGTTGGATATAGGGAACACTATCATCCCATGTGCGAGGGTGCTTTGAATTATACATGCGAAGGATATGCACAATCATTTGATTTACAACCTCGATTTGGCCATCTGTTTGGGGGTGGAAGGATGTGGATTTGGTGAGCTCGGTGTCCAGTAGTGACCAGAGGCTTGACCAGAATGTGCTGAGAAATCGACTATCCTGATCTGAGACAATGGTTTGTGGGATTCCAAAATGTACCCAAACTCGTTCAAAGAAGAGCTTGGCAGTGGCCTCTAATGTGATGCTTTTATTGTAGGCAACCAGAATTTCCATCTTAGAAAAGTGATCAACAACCACAAAAACACAGTCATTTTCTCGCTTGGTGGACGAGAGGCCCGACATGTAGTCCATTGAGATGGATTCCCATGGCTTTTTAGGAGTAGGAAGAGGGGTGTATAGGCCCTGTTTCTTAGTGGTCAGTTTGGCAATAACATAGGCAGTGCATGACCTGATATACCTTTTGACCAGCTGTCGAAGTTTCGGCCAGTAGAAATGTTTTTGTAGCATCGCCACTGTCTTTTTGACATCGAAGTGTTCTGCCACCCGACTGTAGCAGGATTCCTAGATCAGCTTCGTTCGCTCACTTGATGGAACACAGATATGGCCCAAACGACGCAACAACCCATCCTGAAGATGAAAATTATCAACAACTGCATTTGCACCCATCCAGATTTGGGGCCGTCCAGATGTCTCATGGACGCAAGATTCTAGCATTGTGATGAGTGCCACAACTGGCAGTCTGCTGAGGAAATCAGTGACATGATTGGTGTTTCCTATTTTATACTTAATGTTGAGGTGGAATTGCTGCAAATATTTGGACCACTTTTCATGGTGGTCATTCTCAAGTTTTCTCTGTGTCTACATGAACTACAGTGGCTTATGATCAGTGTGGATGATTGTCTCCTTCCCAAGAATGTAATTTATCCATTGGCGGCATGCTTTCACAATGGAGGACATTTATTTGTCATAAGTAGGGTACTTACGGACAATATCTGACAGAGTCTCACTATGATAGGCCATGGGGTGGTCGTGCTGAGTGAGAATGTCGCCCACAACATAGTGTGAAGGATTTGTCTCGATCTCAAAGGGATGTTGCAGGTTTGGTAGTGAAAGTATTGGGGCTAAGCACAAGCGCTACTTAAAATCATCGAACGTTTATTGCTGGGACTGGCCCCACGCAAATTTTACCTTACCACCACCCTTGTTTATTTGGCTGAGGGCCCATGCAATATGGGAGAAACCCAACATGAACCTATGGTAGAAATTGGCAAGGCCCAAGAAGCTTTGAAGCTCAATGAGTATTTTTGGGGCTGGCCAGTCATGGATGACTTGGATCTTGGCTGGATCCACATGTACACCATGTTGATCAATGATGTAGCCCAGGTAATGGACCCTGCCCATGCCGAAGGAGCATTTTTCCAAGTTAGCGTATAGCTTGTGCTGTCGCAGGGTGTGTAGAACCTGCTGAATATGTTGCAAGTGTTTGGCCCAAGTCTTGTTGTAAATTAGAATGTCATCCAGATACACCACTACAAAATTATTGGTTAATGGTCAGAGGATATTGTCCATCATCCTCATGAAAGTGGCTGGAGCATTTGTCAAACCAAAGGACATGACCAACCATTCAAAAATCCCTTCCTTTGACTTGAAGGTGGTCTTCCATACATCTATCTATTCTATCGAGACCTGGTGGTAGCCAGACTTTAGATCAATATTACTGAAGTATTTGGCCCCCGTGAGTTTATCAAGGAGGTCATCGATTCAGGGAATCAGGTATCGGTTTCTGACTGTGATTTTATTCAGATCCCGATAATCAATAAAGAGTTGTCAGGTTCCATCTTTCTTCTGTACCAGCACGATTGGGCTCTCGCAAGGTGATGAGTTGGGGCGGATGTACCCCTTGTGGAGAAGTTCTTAGATCTGTCACTTGATCTCCTCATTATCTAACAAATAGCGACGATAGACTGGCCCATTGGGTAGCGGTGTGTCGAGGGTCAGATCGATGGGGTGCTTGACCAGGCAGTGCATAGCTACCCCTGTAGGTGAGGAGAATATATCTGAGTATTCTTCCACGACCTTATCTACTTGCTTCTGTTGTGTGGAGAGGTCGGCCGTAGAGACCCTGGATGTGGCTGTGATATTTCGCTTATTCTGAGAGTGAATCACAAAGAAGACAAACTTCCCCATCTGAGAGATGACCTTCCTACATTTCTTAGCAGAGATCAAGGAAATGACACTAGGTGGGACTACCTTGGGTATCCCGTACAATTTCCTGTTCAAAGTAATAATAACACTATGAAGCCTAGACTCATATACACCATGACGTTTCCATAAATAAGGTTGGCCCAAAAGAACATCACAAAATTTGACAGGAGAAACATCACACAATACCTCATCTTTGAAGGGCTTGATGTCGTACGACAGTCAGCACGGTTGGCTGATGCGAAGATCGCTTCCTTAGTGGAGCCATCCAATGGTGTAGGGTTGTGGGTGTGGTGTTATTGGAAGGGCCAGCCGCTTGATGACCTGTGCTAACATGAGGTTCTTATGGCTACCTCTATCAACGATGAAGTGCAGCGGGGTGCCTTTTACCCACATCTGTGAATGGAAGAGGTGCTCTCCTTCTTCTGGCTCATCTAGTTCACCAGGCTAGAATTTGGTGGTAGCAACGGTGGCACTGGGTTCCATGTCAATGATACATATTCCCCTTTCTAGTTCTGGCTCAGAGTCAGAATCTGCATCTGATTCATAGGCTTTCACTTCGACCACCAGTGACTACCTTGAGTGGTAGTCAACAGTGTTATGCCAAGGGCTCTTATGGAAGTCACACCACTTCCCGGTATCTTTCTTTGTCTTTCCAGTGTCCTTGTTTTCTTGCATCTTGGACTGGTTGTCTTGATACTTTCCATATTTTCTATGTCATTTGTTTGGTGGGTTGGGGCCGCCCTTTCCTGGATTTTTTTATGAGGGGTTCCCAAGCCCAAATTGTCATGTCTTTTGTTTGAGCTTCTGCTCGATTTTGACGGCATATCGGTACGTCGCGCCCAAGGATGAGTTGTCCAGAAATTCCATTTCAGTATGGATGTATCTATGTAGATCACCGTGATACTTTAACACCAGATGTCTCTCTGAATCTTTGATACCCAACTTGGTGCACAAGGTATGGAAGATATTTGTCAAATCTGGCACTGCTTGGTCTCTTTCTTTCCGCAGTGTGGTCCATTTGGTATACAAGTCATCATAACTTCCGACAGGGTAGTATTGTACCTTAATAGCATCCCTGAAGGATTCCCAGGTGGCTGTGACTGAAAATAATGAGGTTTCCTCTGTTTCCTTTTTCTCACAGAAAGTTTCCCACCAATATTTGACATGGGTAAAGGCTTTGAGGAGCGCAAAAGTAATATTTTCTCTATTCGAAAAGTTATGGGCAGAAAAATACACTTCTAGTAGATTCAACCACTTGTCTATAGCATTTGCATCTATCTAACCTTCAAATATAGGAATATAAAATTTTATTTGTACCTTGAAGGGGGTGGCACCTCCGTTCGAAGAAGATGCATCACATGTTGGTAGTTGTCGAAGGATTTGCGAAAAAATATCCATCGTCTCGTTCCTTTGTTGTGTGAAGGATTCCTCAATCAATAGTTTGAAAGGATCTCATGTCCCATCATCTTTCTTTTCTCCTGCCATGGGAGGTTGGTTGGGAGTGTGAGATCTTTTGTCCTCAAGAGAAACAAGCTTGAGACCCAACTCTTTGTACTCCGACCTCGTTGGGGACATGCATTTAGATGATAAGGAGCAGACCGCTCTGATACCACTGATCCAGATTTTATAAGAAAAATGAAATGAATACAGATTATTAATAGGTTCTTAACACAAAATAACAGAGATACAGTAAAACTGGTTTTCTATTCAATAACAAAATAAGTTGAAACTATAAAATGCAGCAGAAACAAGATTGCTAGAATGGTGGTGGCTTATCTCTGAGAAGAGATGTGACGGCAGTGCGTATTCACAAGAAGAAAGTTACAATGAGTCTCTGAAATCCTTTTTACAATAAGAAAGAATTCCAAAAACCCTAGATATCCAAAAAACTAACCCTAAGAGATGAAGCACCAAAACTCATGTGGGCCCCATTTGGGTAAGTTAGTACATCAACTTCCTGGGGTCATAACTTTTGCATACGATCTATGTTTTAGGTGTGTGATAGCCTGTTGGAAAGGTATCATCGAGGATATTCATTTTGGGGTCTCAATCATGCCTTTGACTATCTTTCAGGATCTCGATCCTGAAAAACCTTCATTTAGGCCCCCAAAATGGCCCCGGAAGTTAAAACTGCTAAAAATAGTAAATTCCCAAAATTGTCAGAAAATTGTTTTGATCCACTTGGAAAAGGTGGGTGGCCACCAATATCCATCTGGATCACTCTTTATAGGAAGAGAATAGAATGATGATTCGCATCGTCCCATGGAGTATCTTCCATAGACATGACCTTCATGATCATCTCATTAGTAGGAAAGATCACGTGGAACGGATCAGGAGATGTATCATCGAGAGGAGGAGAAGGAGTTGCCAATTGAATATCTTGATAATTCGATTCCACTAGACTTAAAGGAATTATGTCGCCATAATGAATATAGTCACCAAATATAGGTATTATCCATGGGTCATAAGACTCAGGTGTTTCACGAACAGAGGTTGATATTGTATTAATTGATGCGACAAAAGGAGGAGGAATATCGGGTGGCAGAATAGGAAATGTACCCATCAAGGTTGAATCTTTTAAAATACCCACGCTGACATTCTCATAACCAGGAGGTGTTTTTGATATAAAAGGTACGTTTCTAGTATGTGAATCAGAATTAAAGAAGGCCAGTTGATCAACAGTAGTGACTTTTCCTTGGTGTGGGAATCGTAACACATGGAAAAGGGTAGACGCAACTACATGCATGGAATCAATCCAACTATGGCCAAGTAGAAGGTTTTAATCAAGAGGTGCATCAAAGACCTCAACCTCGACATTAACCACCTTACCTTCTAACATAATAGACAACGAAGGAAGAACACTGTAATGTTTAAACCCTGTACCATTGAAGACCTTAAGAGTATTGTGCGACTCGCAAGGGCAGAAGGTCCAATAGTTTTCCAACAAGTAACCTACATAACGTAAGTTGAGGCTCCTTCATCAATAAAAGTGCGACAAATATTATTATTTTCCACAACAACTTGGATTTGAAATGCTTATTGAGGAGGAAGCTTTGGAACATGATCTTCCAAGTCAAATATTATTAAAATTGTATTGATAGGATCAATTCCACCAATATCCTTTAACATCGCCTTCCTTTGAGTAGGAAAAATTTGAAGGACTTCAAAAGATGACATCGTAAAGGGTGCTTGCATAAGGTCTTCTACAATACTGTAGTTTTGGGCAACACGTTAGTGAGGATTAAATCAGGACTTTCGAATAACACCCTTGGGAGAAGGACAAAGAACTGTATCTAGTCCTGGTCATTAGAGATGAAGAGGATCATTTGGAGGTGAAGTTGGTGGAGGAGGTTGAACCAACAGAGGTGGTAAATGATTAACTTTCTCTTTCGAAGGCAAATAATATTTGGCTCGAGTTACGACTACAACTTTGTTCCTCTTGGAGTCACTAGTACACATAAGTACATAAGATGTGGTAGAGGGAGAAGGTTGGTCATGAATGACCAATTGGGCCTACTACTTAGAAGGAAAAGGTTGTGACAGGATGACGGGTGTAGGAGGTTTCGTGGTCCCTTGCAGGAACTTAGTGACCTCAGCATGTCATGGACAATCTTTCGTATAATGATCCTCACCACAAATAAGGAAAGGATAACAAGGTTTATGCTTATCTTTGTCATCAACAGGATGTGTTTTGGGTTTCTCGGATTGTTTATTATAGTTTTTGTCCTCCTTATTCCTACCCTTCCCTTTCTTTTTATTTTGATTTTCACCAGAAGCTGTAGATTGAATCAAATTAACCTCAGAGGTTTTATTGAGGGAAGGAGACAGATTAGGAGTATTTTGTACATTAGAACTGTAGACATGGGATTGGTATGAATGGATTGTTTGGACTGAGTCTCAGTATGAAAAGTGTCAATCACGCCATTAGCAGTGTGAGAGGCTACTGGAGGTGTTGGGGTAGGATTCGTAGAAGGACAAGGAGCATCAAGGATCAAGTCATATAGTGTGCCCGTTTGTGAATAAACGAGTTCTATATATTGAGCATGACTAATCGCCTTCTCTTTAGTGATGAAACCACCCATTGAAACATCATGGGCGATAGGACCAATGAGTGATTCAGTAAACCACTCGGCCAATAGTTGATCAGGAAGGGGGACTTTGATTAAGCGTATTCTCCTCCTCCACTCATGAATATGATAAAAAATATGAGTAGAAGAGGATTGTTTAAAAGAACTCAAAATTATGGTTCCTGACTCATATTGAATTGGTAATTGGTAATGCATTAAGAAGGCCATGGATAAGGTGTTGAAGTCATTAAAGAATCCTCATGGTAACTCAATATACCATTTGGTTGCCAAACCCATAATATTTTGTTGGAAAAGTCGTAATCTTATAGAGTCATCTATCAATGAGTTGGACGAACACCAAAGATGGAAAGCCATAATGTGATTATTTGGGTCTTCTCCCGATCGACCGTCAAAATTAGGAATGTCGAATGGTAATTTAGCTAGTATGGTTCGCCAATAAGGAGAATGTAAAATAGGATCATTCAAAATCCTAGATAAATCCGGTAAATCCAAAGTAGCAAGAAAGGGAAACTGTCTATTCACTTGAGGAAACTAGTAATTTTGAGGAGGTAGTCCTGTAGGTATACCAGTATGAACATAAGCAGTCTGTATATAGTTAGATAGTCCTGAAAAATTCAGTTGTGGAGGATTTTGAGTTGAATAGCCAACAGAAGTTGGTTGATTAGTTGGTCTCCCTTGTAAAGGAGCATGAGACTGAAAATTTTGACCCCAAGTGGGATTCATAGAACCTAGAAATGGTTGTCTGAGATTATGGGGTATAAAAGAATTAATTTGAGGATGTTTCCCCCTAGATGATTGTTGACTCCCTTAGAAAGGAAGACTCCAAGGTTGAGATTGCAATGCAGGTATACTTTTCCCATAAACTTGGTTATGGCTTCCAACTTGAGGTTTCCCCCCAACTTGGGGTGGTCCTCCAATAGGAATCTGAAAAATAGACGTGATAAAATGACTGGTGCCTCCAATTTGATTGGAGCTACTAGGGCCAAGATGATTAGATCCTCCAGATGAAGGTGGAGGAGGAACGTAAGGCCCTTTGGAGAGAACCTGGGTAGGTGTAGGAAACAAATGAATAGAAGCATTATACCTAAGAGGAACAAAAAGATTAGACCCTCTGGATGGATTCTGGGTAGGATTAGGAATGGAAGTATTCAAATCATTATACCCAGGGGGAAGTGATGGATTTGATATAAGAGAAAGTGGTGTTCCAATAGGAGATTGGGTGATCACCGTATTTCCGGCAGAAACATGCGTAGCTTGTGAGACCATGATAGAGCTAGTGAGATGGAGAGGAAGAATTGAGTTAGAACCAATCAATAATTGGTCTGAAACTGTGACGACATTACTAGTTGTGCCAGTAAAATGATCTAAAGGTACAGTATAAGTAGTGGAATTCATAGGCGTTTGTGATTACATAGGTTGATTAGGATTTCTCGAGTGTAAATGGCTCATTCCTAATTTATCAAAAATATGTTGACCCAAAGAGGTCCTCTAAAGAGTACGACTAGGACCAGGAGTGCTAGGATCAAAATTCCTAACAACATGAACCGGATTTATAAGAGACTCACTTTGAAAAAATGGATCGTCTACACCAAACTCTGCATGAGGTCCAGTAGGTATTTCAATATATTCTTCAGCATTAATGTCTCCCGATGAATTAATTTGGAGCAAATGTGGATCTTGTACAACACTCAATAACGGGTTTACGGGAAGTATTGACTCCTCCAATGAAGTAGAACTTCCGATTTTAGAGGCTATGTCGTTATTTACTACTCCTTCAGGAGAACCCTCTAGAGAGTTAGGAAGAAAAGGAATGTAATCTTCTGGATCTTCTGGAGGTATCCCTTGCATCCTACGTGAATGGCGAGGGTCGATGTTGGCCGCACCAAATAGAGAACGAAACAAATCTATGGCCAACTAGAGAAACAAACAACACTCACTAATAAAATCTAGAAATCAAGACAAGCAAACAAACCTTCTTATTTCGAAGTCACTAGTTGGTGATGAAATCCAATGTCATGAAATCAAGAGAAGAATGGGTTGGGATAAAGCAGGTGGAAAAGTTACAGTGACGACCTGCTTAATGGACTTACACCCTGGTGCAAGCTCCCACACATAATTGTGGGTAAACCCTCCAAGGAGACCGAGTGATTTTGGCCAATGTCGGTTCCAGATATCGTGAAGACTTGCCCCTCCATAGTCACCTCATGTAAAGACCCTAAAGATATAGGCTACTAAGGTTACCAATTACGAAAATGATGCCTGGGGAAATAGTCGATGGTTTGATCCACGTGAAAAGGTAGGGTATCTAGCCCGAAATCAAATCAAGAAGGTCCCCACAGGATTTTCTTCTCAAGTGACCCCCAATCATACGTGCAATCTCTACACTAAGACCGACAAAGAAGGGTGAGTAACTCTGCCAATCCTAATGTAACCTCATGATTCACCCTTGTGTTAGAAGGGCTTCCCAGGACAAAATGTAGCAAGTGGATTTGAAATCTCCCTATCACAAGATAATATTGTGTTTTTTGATGCTTTGGAGAGTGTGCCTTACAAACTATTCCAAAGCACTATCCTAGCCAATGTTGCTGAAGATAATTTCTAGAAAATAAAATTTGCTAATAAATTTTAAAATTACGTTGTATTTTAAAGGTTGTTGCTTACTCAAAAAAGGGAAACGGAAATGAAACTGATGATGCATGTGACCTTGACCCAATAAAATTAAAGAATAAATGATTATAAAATCTTTCAATTTGATGAACTCTAATTATAGTAGGGACAAGATATCTCCTTTTGAAATACAAAAGTTACAAAACACAATTTCTCAATTTTTTGAATGAACAAAATTCCAAATAATCAAAAGCTACAAAATTTTCCAATTTTCTCTTTTAACAAATATTTTGAATGCAACAATTTTCTTGCGAAAAATTACTAAAAAAATTCATGACCTCAGTTCTTTCTTTCTCAAATCAAATCAGAGTTGCAATGAAGAAAAGAAAGCATAATCCAAGAAAATTAACACACTCTCAACACAATTCCCAAATCAAACCTATAATGTAGAGAAAAATGAAATGATAGGAAAGCATTTTGTCAAATGAAAACAAAAATGTATCTCAATCAATGAACAATCCAGAAAGTAAAAACAATCCAAAACTCCAAATAAATCAAGGAGTCTTTTTCAAGCAAGCACTCAGGACCAAGATCTAGAGATTATACCCTTGTGACAAAAATCAAAAGAAAAACTTGCAAAATTTACAAAGAAGGTTTTCAATTTATAAAAGTCAATCCAATGATAGCTTCAAACTTACAAATCAATCATTTACTAGTGTCAGAATTTCATCCCAGGAAGTTGAGGCAAAACTGGGAAGAAAAACGAAAAATTGGCTATCTCCAACAATTCCTACAGGAATCGTTGCAGGTGGCAGTGGAGCACAGTGCAGCGATCTAGGGTTGTCGCATGTTGCCAATAGGTACAATGTGATGTTGTCGCACTAGTCTGCACCAGTAGAGTGTGATGTCATAGGATCATCGCAGTATATCTATAAAGTGCAATGCGACGATCTCTAAAACTAAAGGAAAATGAAAAGAAAGACAAAAATTCTCACTGAACCTTCAGACCTAGAGAATCTAGATGGATCATCGATAGAATCAGAGAATGAATCTGACCAAAAGAATGCATGCTAAAAGAAATAAGAGGAAAAAAAAAATTCCCTAGTATGGTCGCGAATTTTGTTATCATATTAATCGGTAAGTGCGGACATAAACAGATCTCCCTAACTTCCACAGGAAATTAGAACAAAACAGAACATAATACAAACTTCGCCTTAAACTTCATTGTCATATGAACTAGTTTAGTGAGGTACAAGTGACATACCTTTTAAATGATGCTTGATCATCGCAAGTGTCTTCCTTGTAGCTCCTTCCTTGGGTTTGTAGAATAGTAAGTCCATCCAAGAATCACAAGCCAACAAAGAGGGAAAACAAATATATATGTATTCTCATGAAGTCTATGTATATGATCAAGGAATTATACAATAGAAGACAAGATGCTTGTATAGGGAATAAATGTATTATTGTATTAAATGAATATAAAGTGGAGAATACAACCCATTCCTTGATGTTGCAAGGTCCCCTTTCAATGGCTCTTTTCTTCAACACACACACCTTTTCTTCAATGCCTTGAATGAAGAAGATCCACAATTTGACTTGAAGAACTAAAGAAAATCTCTCAAGCATAATCTAAAGTATAACTCTCCATACATTTATTAGCCTATTCAACCTTATCCTTTTCCATGAGAGATCCCTCTTTATATAATCTGAAAGAGATATGGATGAGGATATTAGAATGATCCCACCAAATCCGATAAGTGAGAAATCTCCAAACCGGTCAGAGGCCACCTCATCTTCTAGAAGATTCCCTTCTAGAAAATTTGTGAAATTTGACTTTTCCTATGCTTTAAGCATCATCACACCCTATGCACAAGTAGCATGCGACGACATCACAATACAGGTTTAGGGTAGAGTGAGATGATCAAGCATCGTTGCACCCCATGCATATAGTAGGGTGCAATGACCTTCCTTGATATGGTTTTTGAAAGAGGAAAGAAAATCACTTTTCTCATGGAGAAAGTTTTCTTTTAATATTTCCAGGGAACATTAACACATGTTGCCAGTTGATCACTGAGATGACCAAAATAATGTGTAACAGGAGGCTCAACATGTAGTCCATGGAGATGGATTCCCATGCCCTATCGGGAGTAGAAATAGGAGTGTGGAGGCCCTATTTCTTAGTGGTTGGTTTGGAAATAGTGCAGGCAGTGCAGGACCTAATATACTTGTTGACCTCCTGTCGAAGTTTTGGCCAGTAAAATTTTTTTTGCAGCATTTTCACTGTCTTTTCAATGCCGAAGTGTCCTGCCACCCAACTGTAGTGGGATTCCCTAATCATCTTCGCTCACTCGCTTGATGGAACAAAGATATGGCCCAGATGGCACAACAACCCATCCTGAATATGGAAATTAGAGACAATTGTGTTTGCACCCAACATTTGCTAGGTGGTGGGAAATTTTGGGTCTATCTCATAGAGTTGGGGCCATCCAGAGGTCTCATGGCCGCAAGAGTCTAGAACTGTGGTTAGTGTCGCGACTGGCGGTATACTGAGGCAATCAATGATGTGTTATATTATAACACATATACTATATGTGTTGTATTATAACACATATATTATATGTGTTGTATTATAACACATATACTATATGTGGTATATTATGTCACGTATAATATATGTGTTATAATATAACACATATACTATATGTGTTATATTATAACACATATACTATATGTGTTATAATATAACACATATAGTAGGTTGGTTCTTATTGCTTTATACTTGATGTTGAGGTGGAATTGCTACAAGTATGTGGACCACTTCTGATGGCGGTATTTCTGCAATTTTCGTTGTGTCTGTATGAACTGCAGTGTCTTATGATCAGTGTGGATGACTGTCTCCTTCCCAAGAATGTAATGTCTTCATTGGGGACAAGATTTCACAATGGAGTACATTTATTTTTCATAATTAGGGTACTTACAGATAGCATCTGATAGTGTATCACTACCATAGGCCATGGGTTGGTCGTGATGAGTGAGAACGGTGCCCACAGCATAGTCTGAAGCATCTATCTAGATATCAAAGGGATGTTGCAGGTCCGGTAGTGAAATTAGTGGGGCTAAGCATAAGCACTACTTCAAATCATCAAATGCTTGTTGTTTGGACCGGCCCCACACAAATTTCTCCTTACCACCACCCCTAGTTACTTGGCTAAGGGACCATGCAATATGGGAGAATCCCAACATGAACATGCAGTAGAAATTGATAAGGCCCAAGAATCTTCAAAGCTTAGTGAGTGTGGTTGGGGTTGGCTAGTCATGGATGAATTGGATATTGGTTGGATCCATATGTACACCATGTTGATCAACGATGTATCCTAAGTAATGGACATTGTCTAGGTCGAAGGATCATTTTTCCAAGTTGGCGTATAGCTTGTGTTGTCGCATGGTGTGCAGAACCTACTGAATATGATGCAAGTGTTCTGCCTGAGTCTTGTTGTAAATGAGAATGTCATATGGATACACCACTAAAAAATTATAGGTGAATGGTCGTAGGATATCATCCATCATCCTCATGAAAGTGGCTGGAGAATTTTTCAATACAAAGGGCATGACCAACCATTCTAAAACACCTTCCTTGGACTTGAAGGCGATCTTCCATACATTTGTTTGTTCTATCGGGACCTGGTGGTAGCCAAACTTCATATCAATATTACTGAAGTATTTGGCCCCCGTGAGCTGATCAAGGAGGTCGTCAATTTGAGGAATCAGATACCATTTTATTACTGTTATTTTATTCATGGCCCGGTAATCAATGCATATTCGCTAGGTTCCATGTTTCTTCTGTACCAGTATGATTGGGATCCCAAAAGGTGATGATTTGGGATGGATGTGCCCCTTGTGGATTAGTTATTGCATATTTTTCTTGATCTCCTCATTCTTTAATAGAGAGCAGTGGTAGAATGACCAATTAGGTAGCGGTGTGTCATGGGTCATATCGATGGGGTGCTTGAGATGACAGTGTAGAGGTATTGTGGTAGGTGATGAGAATATATTTGAGTATTCTTCCATGATCTTATCCACTTTATTTTTCTGTGTGGAGAGGTTGGTCACGGAGACCCTGGATGTGGCTGCGATATTTCACTCATTCTGAGAGTGAATCACGAAGAAGAAAAACTTCCTCGTCTGAGAGATGACCTTCCTACATTACTTGGAAAACATCAATGACATAGCACTAGGTGTGACTCCCTCTGGTATCCTGTACAATTTCTTGTTCAAAGTAATAATAACACTACGAGGCCTAGACTCATATACAACATGGTGTTTCCATAAATATGGTTGGCCCAAAAGAACATTAAAAACTTCGAGAGGGACAAAATCACACAATACCTTGTCTTCGAAGGGCTTGATGTCATATGACAGGAGGAATTGTTGACTAATGCAAATGCAGCTTCCTTGGCGGAGCCATCCGATGGTGTATGGTTGTGGGTGTGGCATTGTCGGCAAGTTGAGTCACTTGACAACCTCTATTGATATGAGGTTCTTCTGGCTACCACTATCAATGATAAAGTGCAACGGGGTACCCTTCACCCACATATGTGAATGAAAAATGTGATTTCCTTCCTCTGGCTCATCTTGTTCACTGGGATGGAGCTTGGTGGTAGAAATGGTAGTATTGGGTTCTACATCAATGATCCATCTCCCACTTTCTGGTTTTGACTCAGAGTCAGAAACCACATCTGATTGAGAGGCTTTCACCTCAGCCACTAGTGTCTGCTTTGAGTGGCAATCAACAATGTTATACCAGGGGCTCTTATGGAAGTCACACCACTTCCCTATATATTTCTTTTTCTTTTCGGTGTCCTTCTTTTCTTGCGGCCTAGACTGGTTGTCCTGAGGTGGTCCGTCTTTTCTCTGTCCTTTGTTATGTGGGTTGGAGTCACCCTTTCATGGCTTTTGCTGTGAGGGGTTCCCAGGCCCAAATTATCGCATCTTTTGTTTGAGATTATACTCAATTTTGACGGCATATCAGTAGGCTACGCCCAAGGATGAGATGTCTAGAAAATACATTTCGGCCTGAATGTATCTATGCAGACTGTCATGATACTTTAGCACCATATTTCACTCAGAATATTTGATACCCAGCTTGGTCTGCAAGGTATGGAAGATATTTGTTAACTCAAGCACTGCATAGTCTCTTTCCTGTCACAGTGTGGTCCATTTTGTATACAGGTCGTTATAACTTCCAATAGGGTAATATTGTTTGTTAATAGCATCCCTGAAGAAATCCCAGTTGACAACGACTATAAATAATGAGGGTTCCTTTTTTTCCTTTTGCTCACAAAAATTTTCCCACCAGTCTCTGACATGGGGAACGACTTTGAGGAGAACAAAAGTAATATTTTCTCTATTCGAGAAGTTATGGATAAAGAAATACCCTTCTAGCAGATTCAACCATTTGTCTACAACATATTCATCTATCTGAACTTCAAATATAGGAATATCAAAGTTGATTTGTACATTGAATGGGGAGGCACCTCCGTTTGAGGAAGATGTGCCACATGTTGGTAGTCGTCGAATGATTTTCACAAAACCATCCATCATCTTGTTCCATTGTTGCATGAGGGCTTCCTCGAGAAACATTTTGAATGGATCTCATGTCTCGTCGTCTTTATTTTCTCCTTCCATGAGAGGTCTCTTGGGCGTGCAATAGATTTTKTCCTCAAGAGAAACAAGCTCGAGACCCAATTCTTTGTACCCTAACCTCATTGGGGACATGMATTAAGAATGACAAGGAGAAGACCACCCTGATACCACTAATATGGATTTTATGAGAAGAAAGAAATGAATATAGATTATTATCAAAATATGTTTAACAYAGAATAACAGATATACAGTAAAATTGGTTTCTATTCAATAAGGAAATAAGCTAAAACTATAAAATGAAACGGAAAACAAGCTTGCTAGAATGGTGGCGACCTATATCTGAGAAAAGATATGATGGTTGTGCTCATTCACCAGAAGATGATTACAATGAGGCTCTCAAGGAATTTTTACAATAAACCGGAATGTCAAAAACCCTATACATCCAAAAACCTAACCCTAGGAGATGAAGCGCCAAAAGTCATGTGAGCCCCATTTGGGTAAGTTAGTACATCAACTTCCCGGGGTTGTAACTTTTCCATACGATCTATGTTTTAGGTCCACGATAGCTCGTTGAAAAGGTATATCTGAGGATTACACATGTTGCATGTGTCAAGCCCAACATATCTTGATTGTGACGAGCCCTAAAAACATTGTTTAGGGCCTCAAAATGAACCTAGAAGTTTGGGACCCGAAAACTAATAAAAAATGGTCGAACTGGAAAACTGCCAAAATGAGCCATTTGGAATAGGTGGGAGGCCACTGACATCCATCTGGATCAGTGGTGAATTGTAGATTTAATAATTCTAAATTGGCCCTTGAGAATTGTTCTTAGCATGAATAAGAGTAAATAGTGTGATTTTTTGTGTATTCAAAACACAAAAACTTCTATGGGATAGAAGTGAACTGTCAAAACAATGAACTTTTGTCACCCAATTTGTGTACTTTGAAAGAAATTAAAAATAAGGTTTATAGTTTACATGATGAATTGATGATGGAAACAAGTGTTTTATTGAGTCATATTTGAGTCTAGAAACCCTCCCATATCGTTAAGGCATGTGAATAGTTTATCCATGTGAAATTTTAGTGCATACAAAATTAGTTTGTGAAAATTCAACATTGGCCCCATTCAAGGGTAAAAGTCACTAACATTTCCCATGTCTAGTCTTAGTACAATGTATTTCCATTGTTCCTTATAAAATGTTGGACACACCGACCACACTAAGAGGGAGGGTGAATCAGTGTAAGGCTCTTTTTACTCCTTTACAAAACACCTTAGTTAGCAATCACCATTTAATCATCATCCATTACTTTCATTTATAGAAAGTTGTATCTAATCATATCTCGGAAACAAACATCATCAATAAACCATCATCATGAAGAATACAAGGAACACAACATATATGTACAATTCTCTTTGATATTATGGACTACAATCCTTAGGTTTTTTTTCAGCAACAACTCCACAAGAGCACCAACTCTCAATTCCATATTCAGCCTGCAAATCTCAGCATCAAGTGAGAAGAGGAATCCAACCCTCAGGTACAAGACCCAGCTTGTAGACAGAAATAAATTTGTCAAACTGTACCAACATTCTATACCAAGACAAGTGCATCAATTGTGCACAACACAACTTGTCACAACAACCTATCTCATAAATCTCATCATCCAAATCTGATCTACTCACAGATATCAATAATCAATTCAACTCTCAACCATATGTGAATGTTAAGAACCAAATATCAATATATCATAGAAAAACTTCAGAATAAGTACTCAACACCTTGAAAAAGAGATAATTTCATAAAATAAGCCTCTTTGAGGGGGAAACCTCCTTATACACCACATAAATGTCCAAGTACAAGATGATTCCAAATGAAAATGCCTCCTTGGTATATATAGGAGACTAGGAGGTACAATTACAGTTAATGGACCCAAGACGACATGAATAAAATAACATGACTAATGTAATATTCCCCAATTAAGGGGTAATGTTCCACTATTTAGGGCTTAACATGCCCCTCCACTTCAGACAACTTTTGTCTGCAATGCTTGAGTAATTTTGGATGCTTCTGTATAAAATACTCATCTTCTCAAGTGGAATCTTCAATAGGAAGTTTCCTCCACTTAATGAGATACTCTGAAATGGATCTATTCCTCAGCTAGAGAATTCTTGTGTCAGTGATGACTTTAGGCTCCAATATGATTTTTCCTTCCTCGTCAAGTTTTGGAAATATAGTTTGAACTAGGATCTTGTCACCTATAACCTTCTTTAAGCATGAAACATGGAAAACTAGGTGTACTCGTGAGGATGCAGGAAACTCCAATTTGTATGCCATAGTACCAATCTTTTGCAACACCTTATAAGGACCATATTACTTTAGTGATAATTTATTATCCTTCTTGGCTTGCTTGAGGGACATTTGTTTGTATGGTTGTTGTCTTAAAAATATTGAATCCCCTACTTCAAAACTTCTTTCACTATGATGTTGGTTTGCTTGTTGTTTCATGCGATTTTTTTCCATGGTCAGGTTGTCCTTTAAGATTTGGAGAACTTGTTGTTGATGCTCGATGTGATCTTCCACTGCTTGAACCTTAGATTTTTATTTTAGAGAAGAAGTGATGGAAGGAGGGTGGTATCCATAGAGTGCCATAAATGGTGTCATTTTTATTGCGGTATGAAAGGAAGTGTTATACCACCATTATGCCAAGGGTAATTATTTGAACCATTGTTTTCATTTATCAGAGACAAAGAAACGAAGGTAGCCTTCCAAACATTTGTTCAATATCTCGGTTTGTCCATCAGATTGAGGATGATAGGATGAGATATGAGCCAATTGAGTACCCAAACAAGAAAATATTTTGTCCAAAAATGTCCATGAAAATGCATCCTTATTAGTTAGTGTCGTTAGAGGTGTTGTTATTCTCCCATAGTTCAGAACAAACTTGCGGTAGTAACCTGTCAATCCCAAAAATCATCTAAGATTCTTCAATGTTTTTGGAATCAACCAGTCCATATTCGCCTTAATCTTGTTAGGGTCTACCTTGACACCTTCATGAGATACAATATGACCCAAATAATCCACCTCCTTCACCCCAAAGAAACATTTGGATGGTTTGGCATATAGTTGTTTCTCCTTTAGTAGTTGTAGCACCTTGTCAACATGTCACACATGATCCTGCTAAGACTTTCTATAGATTAGTATATCATCAAAAAATAATAACACAAATTTTCGAAGGAAGGGATTGAAAATGGAATTCATCAACCCTTAGAATGTGGAAGGTGCATTTGTAAGGCCAAAAGGCATGAACAAAAATTCATAATGGCTTTCATGAGTTCGGAATGTTGTTTTTGGGATATCTTTTTCCTTCATTCTAATCTAATGATACCCTGAATTGAGATACAACTTTGTGAAATAGATTTATCCATGTAGTTCATCTAACAATTCATCAATGAAAGGAATGGGAAACTTATATTTAATAGTGATCTTGTTGAGCTCTCTATAATATGGACACATACACCATGAGCCATCTTTCTTGAATACCATTACCATCAGTGCAGAGTAAAAACTTTGGATAGGTATAATAAATCCAAACTCTAACATTTCTTCAATCATATGCTCAATTTCACTCTTCTAGCCATAAGGGTATCTGTATGGACTGATGTTAGGAGGGTATTTGTACGGACTGATGTTAGGAGGAACACTCCTAGGAATTAGGTGAATATCATGATCATGATTTTGAGTGGGTGGATGACCTTTGGGAATATCTTCAAATACTTTGGAATGCTTATCAATGATCCCTTGGAGATCTAGGGGAATAGATGGCTTAGATGTTTGAACATCTAGTGAGCATAGTTGTGCAATAACACCTTGATGTCCCTTTTTCAATAATTGTGTCATGTCATTAGAGATTATCACCTTACTGGGTTTCCCTTTGATACCTCTTAACTCAATTTCTTTTCCTTCCAATGAAAATTTCATGAAAAGTTCTTGAAAATTAAAATCCAGTGTTCCTAATGATTGTAACCATTGAATTCCTAGTACAAAATCAGCACCACCCATGGGTATAGCAATCATTTGACTATTCATTACATATTTCCCCATAGTAATATTGATCTTATTGCATTTTCCTGAGCAATTGATAGTTCCTCCATCTATAATCATTACTTGAAACTCTGGCGCTAGATGTACAAAGCAATTGATAAATTTGGCTAATTTATAGTGAATGAAATTATGAGTACTACCAGAATCAATTAAGACTATTACCTTTTTATTTTTGATATATCCTTCAATCTTGAGGAATTGAGGAGTGTTAATTCTAGCCAATGCATTACACGATATCGTGGGAGTCAACTATTCATAAGAAATCGCTTCTATGTTTTCATCTTGACACTAGTACATTTGGGTCAAATTCCGACGGCGCGTTTGACGCAATTGCCACTTTATATTGTCAGGAGAACAACAAACAATGGAACCCCTCAAACGTCGTTTCACATGACATCTCTTTTCTGACGACATAGATTTCGTCGTTATTGCGACATCTTGGAGGTGGCAAGACCGATGTCTCGAACGTGGCAAGATCGACGTCTAGAACGTGGCAAGAGAGACATCTGGAACGTGGCAAGACCGATGTCTAGAACGTGGCAAGAGAGATGTTTGGAACGTGGCAAGACTGACGTATTGAACGTGGCAAGAGAGACGCCTTAAACGTGGCAAGAGAGACGGATTGAACGTGGCAAGAGAGACGTCTGGAAAGTGGCAAGAGAGACATCTGGAATGTGGCAAGAGAGACGTCTGGAATGTGGCAAGACTGACGTCTTGAAGGTGGCAAGAGAGACGTCTAGAACGTGGGAAGAGAGACATTAAGAGGTATCATCTCTGACGTGGTTTCTATGGGAGCGACACTCCAAGATGTCGCAATAGCAACTATGTTGTAGGTATTTTTAAAAAAATACAATATCAATACTAAGAGGGACAGGTACATTAACCTTTGCTAAGATACTAGCCATATCAATATTTAAATCTATATCAACGGTCTTAGGCAAGGTTGGTTATAAGGA
>JZKD02S0248264.1:139711-155530 GCA_000966675.3 Picea glauca
CTCTTTACTGCACTGTTGGCACTCCAGTTTACTCGTTACTTCTTCTTCAAGACCATAATGCTCACTAGCATTATTCTCAATATTCATGCAAGGGTCTTCAATGCTTTCTTCGCTTATTTCTCTATAGGTTTCCTCTTATTTATGACCTCCAATAGATAATAAATAAAGGGACTTTTTGGTGAACAATAATGAATAAACCCAATCTATTCCAACAACACAAGAGGAGAACCAAACTTTAAAACTTTAAAACTCTTTCGAGACATCTAGTACAACAATTTTTGCAAGGGAAATAACATTTACCGTCACCCTTTTCACCCTCTTTAATTCTTTTCCCAGCTCTAATGTTTTCTAACATTCTTCCCCACAGACTTATACTGAAACAAATATCTATTTTTTGTTCGCCGAGAATACCTGCAAACCCTTTTTGAGGTGTCGTTATTATAGAAAAGTTGTCGCAACATCCGTCAAATGCAACATATTCATAGATTTTGTAACGTCACAATTCTGACGTAAAAAGGTCCTAAGTGACCATTGGTATTTTGACTTGGTGAACATACTAAGGTGACAGTTGGAGGGGAAAACCTAGTTTCCAAAACGTCGCAATTGTGAAATCTATCTTCACAAACGTGGCAAGAGAGACATTCCAGTGGAAAACGTGGCAAGAGAGACGTTCCAGTCGAAAACATGGCAAGAGAGACGTTCCAGTGGAAAACGTGGCAAGAGAGATGTTAACGTGGAAAGAGAGACGTTAGCGTGGCAAGAGAGACATCAACGTGGAAAGACCGACGTTATCAGGCAACATGAATTTTTTTTTGTATAAATTTCCTCTATTTTGCGACAATATGGAAAATTTTGTCCATAACGCTGCAAATAAAACGTCGGAATTTTTACAATATGTACTAGTGTGAGATGGTTCTTGTTCTTGTTCTTTTTTTTGTTCTTGTTCTTGTTCTTGTTCTTGTTCTTCTTCCTCTTCACAATCTATGTAGAATAATTTATTTTCACCACACTTATGTCCCTCACTGAACTTGTTGTCACAATTAAAACATAAACCTTTTTCTTTTCTTTCCTCCAATTGTTGAGGTGTCAACCTTGTAGGTTGAGGTGTTTTAGAAGAAGGAGCATTATTCTCTTGACAGATGTTAGGAATGGTCCTTCTAGTAGCCATAGACATATTTTTACTTTCAATATTTCTTTCCACCCTAAATGCATTCTCCAATGATTTGCATTCCCAAAGTCGAACCTCATGTTGAATGTTATCCTTTAAAGTTCCTATGAATACATCAATCAAGTGCTCATCTGGAATATCTGTTACCTTTATATTCAATCTTTGGAAGTTCTCAATGTGCTCTGTAACTGAACCCTTTTGCTTGAGATTTATCAATTGGCTAAAGAAGGTATTGCTCATTGTATCCTCATAGTGTGCTATCATTTCTTCTGTGAAAATTGTCCAAGTGACAAGTGACTTGCGAGAACAAAGCCATTGATACCATACAAATTGATTGGGTTCTAAATATAAAGAAGCAATTCATACCTTTTGTGTATGTGGCACATTATGTAGATCAAAATATTGCTTCATTTGAAGTATCTATGTGATTGGGTCCTTGCCATCAAAATTCCTCATATCAATCTTAGGAACGTGGTTGGTCTTCAACCCAAAGTCAGAGTTTCTCCATTCTTGATTCATCTTCCTCGTGTCCTCATCATGAATTTCATGGGATACATTTTCACTTTCAGGTGTCCTCTCTATTATGAAAATTTTCAATCCTTCCATGATCTCCCTTTTTAAACCATCCATCTTAGTATCCATTATTGCCTCCAATTTATCTTCAGTTGAATCCATCATACCTTGTAGTTCATCTTTTGTCACTGTCTTCTTTTTTAATTCATTTATGTCCCTACGCATTTCTTTACCTTCATCAAGAGTCCAAGTAGGACTGTATGGAGGCTTATTTCATGTAGAAGTTCCCTTTTTTGGTGGCATGTTGTCCAAGTATCACTTTTAAACCTTGATTTTGAGGTGGTTTCGCTAGACAATATTTCTTCTACTGTATTTCCAAAGTTTCGGCCCTTCTGGGTATGAAAAAATATTTTTTGTATTTCTCTTATATTTCTTCTTTGCAATGCCACATGTCTGATCAAAATTGGATGTGCCAAGTGGAATTTAAGGTAACTTCCCCACAGCTTGCTGATTTTTGGCCTTTCCAGGAGATCTCACTTGTATAGCATGCCCCGCACAAAATAATTGATATACAATTCTAAAAATTGTACCATAAATACTAAGGACCGCCCACTATCCAATGCAACTAGGATCACTCAATTTGGATACTCTAGGAAGAATTTATGATTGTTTTATCCGGAACACTTGCTTGAGACTAGTCAATAGGACTAGTCAGATACCCTATCTTCCACAGGGTGTATCTACAAATGTAATATGACGCAGAAGCCGAAATTTTTATCAAAGATACCTTAATAATTTTTGCGAATAACCTCTATATTTCAATGTTTGAAATGTTATAGAAAAACTTTTATAGCAAAAATTTTGTGATGAATCAATTCAAGATGATTCCAGAACCCTATCTTACAGAGGCTATATATCCAAAAGTATAAGGCCTCAGGAGCTTAAATTTTAACCCAACATACCTTCATCTATATGATAAATATCCTCTAAGGGGTTCCTTTTGAAACGTTGTAGAAAACAAATTATAGCAAAAATTCCAAGGTGTCTCAGATGTAGCAGTGAAACCCCAAGACCTTGATCTCTGATACCATATGTTAAGAACCAAATATCAATATAGCATATAAAAACCTTAGAATAAGTAATCAATGCCTTGAAAAAGAGAGAATTTTGTAAAATAACCCTCTTCAAGGCGGAAACCTCCTTATACACCACATAAATTTCCAAGTACAAGATGATTATAAATGAAAATGTCTCCTTGGTATATATAGGAGACTAGGAGGTACAATTACAACTAATGGACCCAAGATGACATAAATAAAATAACATTATTAATGTAATATTCCTAGATTAAGGGGTAATGTGCCACTAATTAGGGCTTAACAGTGAATTATTTATAATTTAACCAAAAAGATACCTCTAGCAATACACCATACTCTCCATAAACCAAATACCATAAACCCTTACACAAGACCATGTGCCAAACTTCAAAGTTATGTAGCCTCAAGCATGTACCATGTCATGACCAAATGTAACCATCAAAACATGGATATAAGCATACTTGTAAATCTATAACAAAATCGGTGTATGTGATCATCGACTCGCAAACCTTCCTTAACTGCAACAAAAAGAGATTAGCAATTTCATCAAACTTTACTATAGTCTCACATGACCAATTTTGGATTAGTCAACAACCCTAACTTGAAATAAACACAACTCTATGCCTGTAATGAATAAAGGTTTGAAAATGGTACAAAATGTTCTTCAATGTATTTTCTACAATTCCTCCAGGTTTCACTTCTTGAAACCTCCTATAAAATGAGTTATAGAAAAAATGGAAGACCGTGATGAATTCTGGCTTATTCTAAAGAGAAAACTTGTAGAGTGATCCAGATTATTTTTGGCACGAAATGAGAGTGGAGATATAATAAAAAAATGCACAGAGATGTCGCAAATATACAATAATATAATAGAAATGTATCAAAGATGCAACCATAAACACAGAGATACAGTAATACACGATTTTTATTAATGAAAGAAATGTATAGAGACTGTAAAAATACAGAGTGAGACTCGCTAGAATGGTGGAAGCTTATCTCTAAGAAGAGATATGACGGCTACTTGCATTTGCAAGAAGATGATTATTACAATGATACTCCAAATGCCTTTTTAACATAAGTAAAATCCAAAAACCTAACCCCAGAACATGAAAATCCAAAAGGTTTGCGGGCCCCGATGGGAGTAGTTAATGCGTCAACTTCCTAGGGGTGTAACTTTTACATATGATCTTCATTTGGGGCGCTCGATACATCATTAGAAAGATGTATTCGAGGAATACAAATGTTGACATAGAATATCAACTCTAGAATGGACTCTTATTTTTCGGACTGGACTCATATTCGTCGGAGGTTTGATGCCCAAAAAATGTCGTTTAGGGCCACAAAATGGCTCCGGAAGTTCAGCACCCGAAAAACTGCCAAAACAGTAAATTACCAAAATTGCCAAAAAATTATTTTAAGCCAGTTGGAAAAGGTGGGTGGCCACCGATATTCACCTGGATCAATCCTCCCTCCTTAGGAAGAAATGGTCTCCATTGCATTGGGTGCCCGAGGAAGAGGTAAAAGCATTTGTTGAATCTGCATCTTGATGAGTTGTTTTCCTTGTTGAAGATGTTGTGTTGCTTAGCTTGTTGAAGGTTTTCATGAAAATGTGGCTAGAAGGGTTGGACCTTTTTAAATAGTCTGGCTACATGAGATATCTATGTGCAAAAGGAATCTTTACACTTTGCTACAATCTTGTCGCCCTACTTCTGTTGTATAGAAGGTGCTTGGGCCGAGGATGTGGTGGTTGCAATATCCCTATGTTCACCTTTTGCACAGATTGTGAAGAAGCTGAATTTTGTAGTATGAGATACTACCTTGCAACACTGTTTAGGTGGAACAGTAGTCGGAACTACCTCTGGTATTATGTAGATTTGACCCCCCAGATAAATAATGACACTGTGGGATCGAGACTCATAAAAAGCATGGCACTTCCACATATATGGTTGGTCCAAGAGAACATCACAGACATCCAGTGGGGAAACATCACATAATACCTCATACTTGAAGGGTTGGATGTTATATGACAATCGTCACTGTTGGATGAAACGGAGATCTCGTCCTTGGCAAAGCCACCCAATGTTGTATGTTTGCGGGTGTGGTGTTATTGACAATCCCAATTGTTTGACGACCTCTGTTGAGATTAGGTTCTTTTGGCTTCCGCTATCAACAATAAAATGTTGTGGGATCCCCTTCATCCACATCTGTGAATGAAAAATGTGCTCCCTCTCTTCAGGATCTGTTGGTTCTTCTGTTTGAATTGTTGCAGTTGCGACAATAGCAGTGGGGTCTACGTTGATGATTTGTCTTTTACCAGTATTTTCAGAATCAAATTTTGAATCAGGTTTCAGCTCCTTATCTTTGATCTCGACCACCAATGACTGTTTTGAGTGACATTCATTGATGTTGTTCCAGGGTATTTTGTGGAAATCGCACCATTTTCGGTTTCCTTCTTTGTCTTCACGTGACCCTTCTTTTCCTATGGCTTGGACTGGTTTTTGGGAGAATTTTTTTTAGGTTCATCTTTATCATACTTTGGTTGTTGAAAATTTGCATACCCAAACTCCCATTTGTTCTGGTGCTTAAATTTCTGCTTGATTTTAACAACATATCGATAAGCAGCACCGAGTGATGAGATGTCTAGAAAATCCATTTCAGTTTGGATGTATCTATGTAGAGCCCCATGGTATTTTAGAACCAAATGTCATTTGGAGTCTTTGATACCCATCTTGGTGTGCAAGGTGTGGAATATATTGGTTAACTTTGGAACTGCTTCACCCCTCTCTTGCCACGGTGGGGTCCATCCCATGTACTGGTCCCCATAGTTTCCAATAGGGTAATATTGTTCCTTTACTGCATCCACAAAAGAATCCCAAGTGGGCTTGACCCCATATTGGTGGTTGCAATATCCCTATGTTCACCTTTTGCACAGATTGTGAAGAAGCTAAATTTTGTAGTATGAGATACTATCTTGCAACACTGTTTAGGTGGAATAGTAGTCGAAACTACCTCTGGTATTATGTAGAGTTGACCCCCCAGATAAATAATGACACTGCGGGATCGAGACTCATAAAAAACATGGCGCTTCGACATATATGGTTGGCCCAAGAGAACATCACAGACATCCAGTGGGGAAACATCACATAATACCTCATACTTGAAGAGTTGGATGTCGTATGAAAATCATCACTGTTGGCTGAAATGGAGATCTCATCCTTGGCAAAGCCACCCGATGTTGTATGTTTGCGGGTGTGGTGTTATCGAAAATCCCAACTATTTGATGTCCTCTGTTGAGATTAGGTTCTTTTGGCTTCTGCTATCAACAATAAAATGTTGTGGGATCCCCTTCACCCACATCTGTGAATGAAAAAGGTGTTCCCTCTCTTCAGGATCGGTTGGTTCTTCTATTTGAATTGTTGCAATTGCGACAATAGCAGTGGGGTCTACGTCGATGATTTGTCTTTTACCAGTATTTTCAGAATCAGATTTTGAATCAAGGTTCAGCTCCTTGTCTTTGATCTTGACCAAAAATTACTGTTTTGAAAGACATTCATTGATGTTGTGCCAGGGTATTTTGTGGAAATCGCACGATTTTCAAGTTTTCTTCCTTGTCTTCACGTGACCCTTCTTTTCCTATGGCTTGGACTAGTTTTCGAGAGAATTTTTTTTAGGTTCATCTTTATCATACTTTGGTTGTTGAAAATTTGCATACCCAAACTCCCATTTGTTTTGGTGCTTAAATTTTTGCTTGATTTTAACAACATATTGATAAGAAGCACCGAGTGATGAGATGTCTAGAAAATCCATTTCAGTTTGGATGTATCTATGTAGAGCCCCATGGTATTTCAGAACCAAATGTCATTTGGAGTCTTTGATACCCATATTGGTGCACAAGGTGTGGAATATATTGGTTAACTCTGGAACTGCTTGGACCTTCTCTTTCCACGGTGGGGTCCATCTCATGTACTGGTTCCCATAGTTTCCAACAGGGTAATATTGTTCCTTTACCACATCCACAAAAGAATCCCAAGTGGGCTCGGCCCCATATATTCTAGACTCCTCTGTGGAAATTTTCTCCCAGTAAGTTTTCTACCAATGTTTGACATGGGGGAGATATTTAAGGAATACGAAGGTGATATTTTCCTTGTCGAAAAAATTATGAACAGAGAAATAAACTTCTAACATATTTAACCATTTGTCTAGGGCATATGCATCTATCTAACCTTCAAATATGAGAATATCAAAATTAACATGTACCTTGAAAGGAGAGGTTCTTCCAAAGTGGTTGTTTGATGAAGATGTGCATGTTGCTATCGGTGGGCGTTGAAGGATGTGGGAAAAATTCTCCATCATTTCGTCCCTCTATCGCGTGAGAGCTTGCTCAAGCAACAGATTGATAGGATCATCTGCTCTGTTGTTTTTATTTTCTTCCACCATGGAGGGTTTCTTGGGTGTGCAAGAGAAATTTTCTTCAAGAGAGAAAATCTCTAGACCCAACTTTCTATACTCGGACCTCGTCGGGGACATGCACTGAAAAAAATGATCAAGAGCAGCCTTCTCTGATACCATTGATCTGGATTATTTTCGGCACGAAATGAGAGTGGAGATATAATAAATAAATGCATAGAGATATCACAGATATCCAATAATATAACAAAAATATATCAAAGATGCAACCATAAACACAGAGATACAGTAATACACGATTTCTATTAATGAAAGAAATGTACAGAGACTGTTAAAATACACAGTGAAATACTTGCTAGAATGGTGGCAGCTTATCTCTGAGAAGAGATGTGATGGCTACTCGCATTCACAAGATGATGATTATTACAATGAGGCTACAATGGCTTTTCTAACATAAGTAAAATCCAAAACCCTAACCCCGGAAGATGAAAATCTAAAAGGTTTGTGGGGCCTAATGGGGGTAGTTGATACGTCAACTTCCTGGGGGCGTAACTTTTGCATGCGATCTTCGTTTGGGGCACTCGATACATCATTAGAAATATCTATCCGAGGAATACAACTACTAACAACGAATATCAAGTTCATAAAAGACTCATATTTGTCGAAGGTTTGATGCCCAAAAAACGTCATGTATGGCCTCAAAACGGCTCTGGATGTTCAGGACTCGAAAAACTGCCAAAAGTAGTAAATTACCAAAATTGCCAGAAAATTGTTTTGAGCCAGTTGGAAAATGTGGGTGGCCCCCGATATCCACCTGGATCATAGATATTTCCAAACATGGAATATTTTTTGTATGTACATGAAAACAATACACAAGATACTACATATTTTACTCTAACCAATTCATTTGGTCTCACTAAATTTGGAACTGTTAGGAAGAATTTATGACGTTTTTACCCAAGACACCTGTCTAGACTAGTTTCATGACTAGCCACAAACCCTATCTTCCATAAAGTGTAACTCCCAAAATTTAACGACCCACAACATGAAATTTTTATCAAAGTTACTTGGATATGTTTTCTCAACATCCTCCATATTTCTCTATCTAAATAATTCTATTAAAAAATATTATTGCAAAAATGGTGAGATCACCTATAAATATCATACCTTAGGAAGCATCATCAAAAGACTTTATCCTCCCTTGAATTTCGGCCTTCTTTACTTCACCTTCCCTGTGAAATTCTCCTTAGATCTCCTTTTGTTACCTCAGTCACTTGTACATATTCAATATGCTCAATAGAATATACTCATAAGAGACACTTGCTCTCTTATTTATACTTCTCCAAGTAGCTTCATCATCTAACCAACTCTAACCAACTTCCTTCTTTTAGGGGCTAACCCACTTCTAACCTCTTGTCCACTTCTAACCCACTTTTTCCATTTCTAACCCACTTTGTCCATAAATAGTAACTTCTCCACATCTAATTGCAACTAATTTATTTTTAATTGCTTTCTTGTTGCAACCACTTAATTCGGGACTAACCACTTTGACTTGTCAACATATTGTAGGAGATTCTATAATAATTTGACTTCTTTGACCTTCTAGGGGCTTCTAGACAACACATGAGGGTTCTCCAACTTTTCAAGGTCATAACTCTCTAATAATGACGATTTATGCGGTGTTCCACATATCAACAGAAATGGCATGACAAGCACTATCCATCTAGAGTAGTCTCACTTACAAATTCATGGATATTCATACAATATTTCACAATCAATCCTTGGGTTCCTTAACCACACATCTAGGATGACTCAACCGCTTAACCATTTGGACTTCACAAAGCATCTTCCCATGACGGATATCACCATAAGGGGACCACTTTGGATTTCATCCATTTGGTACTTCCTACCAACCATGAAAAGACAACAATGACCAAACTTTACAGCATCCCATCTATACATCAATCCATGACAATACATCACTATGACAACACTTGACATATTTGACATCAATTACATCTATAATAACATAGGCCATCAATCAATACATCAATTTACTATGAAAAGACATCAACTCCTTGACATCAATCATGTGACATCAATGAAAACATAATGAAATATAAAATTCATTCGACCCACATGTTCCAACATCTAGTACTACAAGCACATGATGTAATAACGTCGATAAAAAAGTACTTATAGTTACCTTAAAACTAGATTATTATTAGTAGTAGTAGAATTATACAAAAACATCAAAATTTTATTAACATTTATGGAAAAACAATACACACTCTTTTTTGAAATATTTGGGTTGAGGAAGGTTAAGTGTGATACATTTTCATCTTGTTGAATAAGATTGAAACTGGTGGTTTGCATATTTAATAATTCTAAATAGGCCCTTGACAATTGTTCTTAGCATGAATAAGAGTATATAGTTTGATTTTCTAGTGTATTCAAAACACAAACACTTCTCTGGGATAGAAGTGAATTGTCAAGACAATGAACTTGTGTCACCCAATTTGTTTACTTTGAAAGATATTAAAAATAGGGTTTATGGTTTACATGATGAAGTGATGATGGAAACAAGTGGGTGTGTGAGTCATATTTGAGTGTGGAAACCCTCCCATATCGTTAAGGAATGAAAATATTCAATCCATGTGAAATTCTACTGCATACAGAAATAGTTTGTTAAAATTTCAACATTGGCCCCATTCATGAGTGGAGGTCACTAAAGTTGCCCATGTCTAGTCCTAGTACAATGTATTTTAGTTGTTCCTTATAAAAT
Organism: Picea glauca; assembly: GCA_000966675.3. NCBI lineage: Eukaryota > Viridiplantae > Streptophyta > Pinopsida > Pinales > Pinaceae > Picea > Picea glauca. The sequence goes on from JZKD02S0248264.1 coordinate 149,682, forward strand.
TCGTTCGAAACACATGTTCCCACATCTAGTATTGCAAGTACATGATGTAATAATGTCTATAAACAAGTACTTATAGTGACCTTAAAACTAGATTAGTAGTAGTAGTAGTAGTAGAAATATACAAAAACATCAAAATTTTATCAACAATTATGGCAAAAAAACACACACTCGTTTTTGAATTACTTGGGTTGAGGAAGATTAAGTGTGATACATTTTCATCTTGTTGAAGAAGATTGAAACTGGTGGTTTGCAGATATAATAATTATAAAGAGGACCTTGACAACTCTTCTTAGCATGAATACGAATAAATAGTGTGATTTTCTTGTGTTTTCAAAACACAAAAACTTCTCTGGGATAGAAGTGAATTGTCAAGACAATGAACCAGTGTCAGCCAATTTGTGTACTTTGAAAGAAATTAAAAATAGGTTTTATGGTTTACATGATGAATTGATGATGGAAGAAAGTGGGTGTGTGAGTCATATTTGAGTCCAGAAACCATCCCATATCATTAAGGCATATGAATAGTCTATCCATGTGAAATTTCAATGCATATAGAAAACATTTGTGAAAATTTCAACGTTGGCCCCATTCATGAGTACAGGTCACTAACGTTGCCCATGTCTAGTCCTAATACAATGTATTTTCGTTGTTCCTTATCAAATTCATTTGACACACACGTCCCTGCATCTAGTACTGCAAACACATGATGTAATAACTTCTATAAACAAGTACTTATAGTGACCTTAAAACTAGATTATAATTAGTAGTAGTAGAATTATACAAAAACATCAAAATTTTATCAAAAATTGGAAAACAATACACACTCTTTTTTGAATTATTTTGGATAACGAGGAAGGTTAAATGTGATACATTTTCATATTGTTGAATAATATTGAAACTGGTGGTTTTCATATTTAGTAATTCTAAATAGGACCTTGACAATTGTTCTTAGCATGAATAAGAGTAAATAGTGTGATTTTCTTGTGTTTTCAAAACACAAAAACCTGTATGGGGTATAAGTGAATTGTCAAGACAATGAACTTGTGTCACCCAATTTGTGTACTTTGAAAGAAATTAAAAATAGATTTTGTGGTTTACATGATGACTTGGTGATGGAAACAAGTGGGTGTGTGAGTCAAATTTGAGTCCAGAAACCCTCTCATATCGTTAAGGCATGCAAATAATATATCCATGTGAAATTTCAGTGCACACAAAAATAGTTTGTGAAAATTTCAACGTTCACCCCATTCAAGAGTATAGATCACTAACATTGCCCATGTCTAGTCCTAGTACAATGTATTTCCGTTGTTCCTTAAAAACTTCGTTCGAAACACGCGTTCCTGCATCTAGTACTCCAAGCACATGTTGTAATAACATTGATAAACAAGTACTTATACTGACCTTAAAACTAGATTATTATTAGTAGTAGTAGAATTATACAAAAACATCAAAAAAAATTTAACATTTATGGAAAAAAATTACACACTCTTTTTTGAATTATTTTGGATAAGGAGGAAGGTTAATTGTGATACATTTTCATCTTGTTGAAGAAGATTGAAACTAGTGATTTTCATATTTAATAATTCTGAATATCCCTTTGACAATTGTTCTTAGCATGAATAAGAGTAAATAGTATGATTTTCTTTTGTTTTCAAAACACAAAAACTTCTCTGGGATAGAATTGAGAATTTAAGACAATGAACTTGTGTCACCCAAGTTGTGTACTTTGAAACAAATAAAAAAGAGGGTTTATGGTTTACATGATGAATTGATGATGGAAACAAGTGGGTGTGTGAGTCATATTTGAGTTTTAAAACCCTCCCATATCATTAAGGCATGTGAATAGTCTATCCATGTGAAATTTCAGTGCATACAGAAACAGTTTGTGAAAATTTCAACATTGGCCACATTCATGATTACGGACCATTGACCTTGCCCATGTCTAGTCCTAGTACAATGTCTTTTCATTCTTCCTTATAAAAAAAAATCGACACACATGTTCCTGCATCTAGTACTGCAAGCATGTGATGTAATAATGTCGATAAAAAAGTACTTATAAAGAAGTTAAAACTAGATTATTATTAGTAGTAGTAGTAGTAGTAGAATTATACAAAAACATTAAAATTTTATCCACAATTATGGAAAACAATACACACTCTTTTTTGAATTATTTGGGCTACAAATTAAGGTTAATTGTGATACATTTTTACCTTGTTGAAGAATATTGAAACTAGTGGTTTACATATTTAATAATTATAAATAAGCCCTTGACAATTGTTCCTAGAATGAATAAGAGTAAATAGTGTGATTTTCTTCTGTTTTCAAAACACAAAAACTTCTCTGAGATAGTAGCGATCTGTCAAGATAATGAACTTGTGTCACCCAATTTGTGTACTTTGAAAGAAATTAAACATAGGTTTTATTGTTTACATGATGAATTGATGATGGAAACAAGAGGGTGTGTGAGTCATATTTGAGTCTGGAAACTCTCCCACATCGTTAAGGCATGCAAATAGTCTATCCATGTGAAATTTCAGTGCATACATAAACAATTTGTGAAAATTTCAACGTTGGCCCCATTCATTAGTACATGCCACTGGCGTTGCCCATGTCTAGTCCTAGTACAATGTCTTTTCATTGTTCCTTTTAAAATTTGTTCAACACACATGTTCTCGCATATAGTCTTGCAAGAACATGATGTAATAACATCTATAAACATGTACTTATAGTGACCTTAAAACTAGATTAGTAGTAGTAGTAGTAGAATTATACAAAAACATCAAACTTTTATCAACAATTATGGAAAAAAAATATACTCTTTTTTGAATTATTTGGGATAAAGAGGAAGTTTAAGTGTGATACATTTTCATCTTCTTGAAGAAGATTGAAACTGGTGGTTTGTATATTTAATAATTCTAAATAGGCCCTTGACAACTGTTCTTATCATGAATAAGGTAAATAGTGTGATTTTCTTGAGTTTTCAAAACACAAAAACTTCTCTAGGATAGAAGTGAATTGTTAAGACAATGAACTTGTGTCACGCAATTTATGTACTTTGAAAGAAATTAAAAATAGGGTTTATTATTTATATTATGAATTTATGATGGAAACAAGTGGGTGTGTGAGTCATATTTGATTCTAGAAACCCTCCCATATCGTTAAGGCATGTGAATAGTCTATCCATGTGAAATTTTAGTGCATACAGAAACAATTTGTGAAAATTTCTATGTTGGCCCCATTCATGAGTACAGGTCACTAACATTGCCCGTGTCTAGTCCTAGTACAATGACTTTTTGTTGTTCCTTATAAAATATGTTTGAAACACACATTCATGGATCTAGTACTACAAGCACCTGATGTAATAACGTTGATAAAAGAACGTACTTATAGTGACCTTAAAACTACATTATTATTAGAAGTTGTAGAATTATACAAAAACATTAAAATTTTATCAACAATTATGGAAAAAAAATACACACACTCTTTTCTGAATTATTTGGTATAAGTAGGAAGGTGAAGTGTGATACATTTTCATCTCGTTGAAGAATATTGAAACTAGTGGTTTGTAGATATAATAATTCTCAATAGTCCCTTGAAAATTGTTATTAGCATGAATAAGAGTAAATAGTGTGATTTTCTTGTGTTTTCAAAACGCAAAAACTTCTCTAGGATAGAAGTGAGCTATCGAAACAATGAACTTGTGTCACCCAATTTGTGTACTTTGAAATAAGTTAAAAATAGGGGTTATGGTTTACATGATGAATTGTTGATGGAAACAAGTGGGTGTGTGAGTCATATTTGAGTCTGGAAACCCTCCCATATCATTAAGTCATGTGAATAGTCTATCCATGTGAAATTTCAGTGCATACAGAAATAGTTTGTGAAAATTTCAACGTTGGCAACATTCATGAGCATGGGTCACTGATGTTTCCCATGTCTATTCCTAGAACAATGTCTTTTCTTTGTTCCTAATAAAATTAGTTTGACACACATGTTCCCACATCTAGTATTGCAAGCACATGATGAAATAACGTTCAAAAACAAGTACTTATAGTGACCTTAAAACAAAATTGTTTTTAATAGTAGTAGAATTATACAAAAACATCAAAATTTTATCAACAATTATGGAAAAAAAAATACACAGTCTTTTTTTAATTATTCTAGCTAAGGAGGAAGGTTAAGTGTTATACATTTTCATCTTGTTGAAAAAGATTGAAACTAGTGGTTTGTAGATTTAATAATTCTAAATAGGCATTTGACAATTGTTCTTAGCATGAATAAGAGTAAATAGCGTGATTTTCTTATGTTTTCAAAACACAAAAACTTCTATGGGATAGAAGTGAACTATCAAGACAATGAACTTGTGTCACCCAATTTGTGTACTTTGAAAGAAATTAAAAATAAGGTTTATGGTTTGCATGATGATTTGATGATGGAAACAAGTGTGTGTGTGTGAGACATATTTGAGTCTGGAAACCCTCCCATATCGTTAAGGCATGTGAATAGTTTATCCATGTGAAATTTCAGTGCATACAGAAACAGTTTGTGAAAATTTCAACCTTGGACCCATTCATGAGTACAGGTCATTGATGTTGCCCATGTCTAGTCCTAGTACAATGTATTTTCACTCTTCCTTATAAAATATGTTCGACACACATGTTCCTACATATAGTAATTCAAGCATGTGATGTAATAACATCGCGAAGAAAAAGTACTTATAGTGAAGTTAAAACTATATTATTATTAGTAGTAGTAGTAGAATTATACAAAAACATCAAAATTTTATCAACAATTATGGAAACAAAATAAACACTATTTTTTGAATTATTTGGGCTACATATGAAGGTTAAGTGTGATACATTTGCATCTTGTTGAAGAATATTGAAACTGGTGGTTTGCATATTTAATAATTCTAAATATGCCCTTGACAATTTTCCTTAGAATGAATAAGAATAAATAGTGTGATTTTCTTGTGTTTTCAAAACACAAAAACTTCTCTGGGATAGAAGTGAATTGTCAAGACAATGAACTTGTGTCACCCAATTTGTGTACTTTGAAAGAAATAAAAAACACGGTTTATTCTTTACATGATGAATTGATGATGGAAACAAGAGGGTGTGTGAATCATATTTGAGTCTGGAAACCCTCCCATATCATTAAGGCATGTGAATAGTCTATCCATGTGAAATTTCACTGCATACAAAAACACTTTTTGAAAAATTCAATATTGGCCTCAATCATTAGTACAACTCACTGACATTGCCCATGTCTAGTTCTAGTACAATGTATTTTCATTGTTCCTTATAAAATGAATTCGACACACATGTTCTTGCATCTAGTATTGCAATAACATGATGTAATAACGTCGATAAACAAGTACTTATAGTGACCTTAAAATTATATTATTAGTAGTAGTATTATAATTACACAAAAGCATCCAAATTTATCAACAATTATGCAAAACAAATACACACTCTTTCTTGAATTATTTGGGCTAAGGAGGAAGGTTGAGTGTGATACATTTTTATCTTGTTGAAGAAGATTGAAACTGGTGGTTTGTATATTTAATAATTCTAAATATGCCCTTGACAACTGCTTTTAGCATGAATAAGAGTAAATAGTGTGATTTTCTTGTGTTTTCATGATCTAAAAATGAAGAAGACTTGAAAAACTTGAAAATTTATTGCAAGTGAAATGTTATGTGTTTAAAGCAAATGGATCAGTTTGCAACACATAAATTAAAGAATTACTTATGAAAATTACACATAGACAGTAGCATAATCATTGAACATAAACACATATGCACAGCAATTGATAAAGGAGTTCACCCCTCTTATGGGTTACATCTC
>JZKD02S0248264.1:160715-170873 GCA_000966675.3 Picea glauca
TCCTCTTGTGAGTTTCAACCTTGTGAGCATCAGAAACAAAACTTGCAAACAATCAAGTCTTCAAAACCAGTGCTCTGATACCAACTTGATCTAAAAATGAAGAACACTTGAAAAACTTGAAAATTTATTGCAAGTGAAATGTTATGTGTTTAAAGCAAATGGATCAGTTTGAAACAAATAAATTAAAGGATTACTTATACAAATTACACATAGACAACAACATAATCATTGAACATTAACACATATGCACAGCAATTGATAAAGGAGTTCACCCCTCTTATGGGCTACATCTCCTGGTCCAGCTTCCAATGGATCATTATTATTAATTGCTCAAAAAGTGCTCAAAACATGTCTTACAATGCTCAAATTGACAAACCGACTGCTCCAATGGCTTCCCAGCATCCCAAAACCCCTGTCTGGGCTCTTTTGGCACCTCAATCAGTCGAAAAATGAAAAAGATAGGCCTCCTGGAAGTCTCCTTCTTCAAGCTTGTTGTCTCTGGTTCTACAATTCGCACCCTCCTTGAATGAACCTGGCTCACACACTCATTTAAGCGCAAAAACCCAGCACCGGGTGCAATCGCGCCAACGGTGCAAACCGTAGGATGGTTAAGGGCGCGCCAGGCCCTAACCGCCTCGGCACCTGGGCGTATGAGAGCATATGACCGCGCGCTAGGCAAACAAGTGGTTAGGTCGTTATTCCTGTTTCAAAACCGTATAAATCCCGCACATATTAATCCACCGGTGATATAACAAAACCATGGGTTATATATAATAACCCCGCGCATTTAACCGTTGGTTATGGTTCTAAACCCCGCGCGCATATATTTAATACAATATAACATATGGTATATATGGAATGAAATTACAATTCACGCGTGATTTGGTTTTTACAATGGTTATATGTCATATGGTAAATCCACGGGTTGGGGCTTAGGCCCCGACCCGACCCCCCTCCGTTCAATACAATAAACAATGTTAAAACATATTGAAACCATATATCAAACAAGAACCATTTGATGGCCCAATGGCCGGGCAGTTGTGCAAAGGCTCTATGCTGTGGGGGGAGGTCCCGGGGTCGAACCCCGCGGACTCCCATATAAGTTTTACACAACCATATGAACCAAAAATGAGTGACATGTGGCGCCTTCGGATCGGGCCATGTGTCCTCACAACATTTGCCAGGTACAGGACACGTGTCAACACCCGAATTGCCAACAATCAACCAATAAACAACTGCCACATCATCATCGTACGGTTTGTACGGCCCTGCCACATCAGACCATATGGACTATACGGACAGGTATAGTCAGCATCTAAAATTTTTGCCTTTTTGCCTTGACGAACAGATCGCAATATCTTCTCCATATGACGTCCATTTGACAAAGTAAATATACCGTCAGAATCAGGAAGACGAGACGGACGCAATGGCACTATTTTCGTCGCATTCCGGGCACTTTGAAAATTGAGCAAAATTTGATCCCCTGATCATTTCAAAACACAAAAACTTCTTTAGGATAGAAGTGGGCTATCAAGACAATGAACTTGTGTCACCCAATTTATGTACTTTGAATGAAATTAAAAATAGGGTTTATGGTTTACATGATGAATTGATGATGGAAACAAGTGGGTGTGTGAGTCATATTTGAGTATGGAAACTCTCCCATATCGTTAAGGCATGTGAATAGTCTATCCATGTGAAATTTCAGTGCATACAGAAACAGTTTGTGGAAATTTCAATGTTGGCCCCATTCATGAATACAGATAACTAACGTTGCCCATGTATAGTCCTAGTACAATGTATTTTCATTGTTCCTTATAACATCCATTCGACACGCATGTTCCTGCATCTAGTACTGCAAGCACATGATGTAATAACGTTGATAAAAAAAAGTACTTATAGTGACCTTAAAAATATATTAGTAGTAGTAGTAGTAGAATTATACAAAAACATCAAAATTTTATCAACAATTATGGAAAAAATACACACTCTTTTTTGAATATTTGGGCTAAGGAGGAAGGTTAAGTGCGATACATTTTCATCTTGTTGAAGAAGATTGAAACTGGTGGTTTGCATATTTAATAATTCTAAATATGCCCTTGACAAATGTTCTTAGCATGAATAAGAGTAAATAGTTTGATTTTATTATGTTTTCAAAGCACAAAAACTTCTCTAGGATAGAAACAAACTATCAAGACAAAGAAATTGTGTCGCCCAATTTGTGTACTTTGAAAGAAATTAAAAATAGGGTTTATCGTTTACATGATGAATTGATGATGGAAACAAGTGGGTGTGAGTCATATTTGAGTCTGGAAACCCTCCCATATCATTAAGCCATGCGAATAGTCTATCCATGTGAAATTTCAGTGCATAAAGAAATAGTTTGTGAAATTTTCAATGTTGACCCCATTCATGAGTGCATGTCACTGATGTTTCCCATGTCTATTCCTAGTACAATGTATTTTCATTGTTCCTTATAAAATTAGTTCGACAGACATGTTCCTGCATCTAGTATTGCAAGCACATGATGTAATAACGTTCATAAAAAAGTACTTATACTGACCTTAAAACTAGATTATTTTCAGTAGTAGTAAAATTATACAAAAACATCAAAATTTTATCAACAATTATGGAAAAACAATACACACTCTTTTTTGAATTACTTGGGCTAAGGAGGAAGGTTAAGTGTGATACATTTTCATATTGTTGAAGAATATTGAAACTGGTGATTTGTATATTTAATAATTCTAAATAGGCCTTTAAAAATTGTTCTTAGCATGAATAAGAGTAAATAGTGTGATTTTATTGTGTTTCAAAACACAAAAACTTCTCTAGGATAGAAGTGAACTATCAAGACAATGAACTTGTGTCACCCAATTTGTGTACTTGGAATGAAATTAAAAATAAGTTTTATGATTTACATGATAAATTGATGAAGGAAACAATGTTGTAAGATTGGTTGTTGTCATTGATGTCAACACTAGTCATTGGTTTTGGACCGCAAGATTGATGAAGGTATTTGGACACGAAGGACAGTGCACATGCAGAAATAACACCCATGGATGGATAGTATACATCATGTTGTTTATGGTGGTAGGTGGCACATCACGTGGATCCTCATGGTTGAGTAGGAATGAATTTTTGAAGATGACAAAGTGAATTGAAGAAGGAAGTACAGGTCGGCCTTGAAGATAATTAAAGAAAAGAATTACAAAATAAGAAAGTGGCAGGTCGTTCCTAATGTTAAAAGGAAGTGACATAAAGGGTATAAATACACATCATTATACATTCATTTTATACACACAAGTCGAATTTCAGAGGAAATATGAAGTAAAGAAGGCCGGATTTCAAGGGAGGATGAAGTCTTTTGGTGATGTGTTCTAAGGTATGTTATTTACAGGTCGTCTTACCATTTTCGCTGTAAATTTTTTTCTAGAACAATTCAGATAGTGAAATTGATATGGTATTGAGAATACATATCTAGGTCCATTTGGTAAAAAATTTGGATCTTTATTCACTATAATTTTGGAGATACACTATGTGGAAGATAGGGTTTCTGACTAAAACTGAAACTAGTCATAAACAGGTGTTTTGGGTAAAACAATCATAACTTATTCATAGATAATCCAAATGCAGTGAGACAAATTTAATTGGACATATTACGGGCTGTAGTTTCTTTTGTGTAAGTTTCAGAATCATATGTTAAATATTGAGCATGGGGCATTCTGTACAAGTTTGCTCACTTGAATAAACCATAATTGAATAAGGTCTACCATTTTCTCTATAACTTCTTTTTGGGGAGGATTCAAGGAGTGAAACTTGGAGAAGTTTCAGAGAATACAATGAGTAATATTGTCTATAGGATCATAGTATTCCAAGAATTGAATAATTTCATAATTTGAAGAAGTCTCAGGAAGCATTATCAGGTTTTATGTGATGGTTGGTTGATGGTGATGATTTAATGTAAAGTTTTATTATCTCTCATATATTCTTGGGTGGAAGGAAGGGGAAAGGATGGAGAGGTAATCCCTCTCTTGATATTGGAGGATTGTATCTTCCTCTTGGATTTTTATCCCTCCATTTATATTTGGAAGTTGTAGCTACCTTTGGAAGTCAGTACTTCCCTTGAACAATAACTATTGATTATTTCTCATATATTGTGCATGGTGTATTTTGGTGTATTGGTGTAACTCTTATACTATTGTTCATTAATCATTGGATATAATTGAATGGTTTAAGTATAAGTTGAAAAATCTTTTAAATTGTACTTGATATTGATTCACCCCCCTCTCAGTATCAACAATTGGTATCAGAGAAGGTTGCCTTCATAACTGTTTAACCACTGGAAGGAAAATCCTGAGAAGAGATGGATGACCATGAGCACATTTCAAATGGGATTCAAATATTTGATGGAATAAATTATGCATACTGGAGTGATAGATTGAAAACTTACCTAACATCTTTGGGAGTAGACATTTGGTACTCAATTGTAAATGGCTATGTAATCCCAAATAATTCTCCAACCAATCCAAATGAAAAGAATCTTATGAGTTGTAATTCAAAAGCCAGACATGTTATTCTAGGAGAATTGGAACCAACCATTTCTAGAAAACTGATGGGTTGCATCACTGCTAAAGAGGTATGGGAAAAACTCAAGAGTATCTATGAAGGTGATCCAAAATTTAAGCAGGTCAAGCTTCAACAACATAGAGCAGAATTTGAAAATTTGAATATGAATGAAAAGGAAGATATTGAAACCTATTTTCTTAGAGTTGATGAAGTTTTTAATTCTATCAGAGGATTAGGTGAAGATATCGATGAATCCTTGGTTGTACAAAGAGTGTTGAGATCACTTCTCTTGAAGTATGATGTTAAGGTCTCCGACATTGAAGAAACTAGGGACTTGACTAAAATGACAATGGATGAATTACATGGGTGTCCTATAGCATATAAAATGAAAACATATACATAAAGTGACCATCCAAACAATGAAGAAGCCTTTAAAGCCATAAATAAGACAAAATACAAGGATAACGACCTTGATGAAGAAATAGAAAATTTCGTAAGAAGGCTCCAGAAGGGAAGTGGAAGATACAAAGGTAAGTCCCCTCTCAAATTCTTTAACTGTGGTAGAATAGGACATATTGTTGAAAAATTCTACTATAAAAAGAGAAGTCTCAACAATAAAAATAGATTCTACTCCAAGGATGATGACATCTACTAAGATGAGAGTGATGAAGAATATAATGATGGAGGAGAAGTCATCTTCATAACCCAAGAAACCTAGGATGATGATCAAAAGAATTCTAAAGAAGAAGAAATCATTTCTGAAGAAGATTCAGATGAAGAAACCAACCTTGATTCCTTTTGTGGATACAAAGACAATGCAGAGAGTGAACAAGAAGATGAGAATCTTGAAAATTTGAAGCATGTTGAAACTGAAAATAGCAAGCTTAGAAACACAACACAATACTAAAAGGTGAATTGAGTAGTTGTGAAGAAGAGAATTACAAGCTTGAAAAGACCATTGATAGCTTGAAGGAACAATTAGAAGATTATGAAAAATTGAAAGAAAAATTGGATCACACAAAAGGGGAGCTACTATTGACAATAGAAAAGTTGAAGAAGTTCGAAAAGAGCACTGAAAAACTCGATGAGATTCTTAGCAGTCAAATATCTCCAAACGACAATACAGGACTAGGATACAATGAAAGTTTGAAGACAACAAAACAAGAGAAGGAAGATGAAAATGATGAAACCAACACTCCAGAACAAGTTGAACAACAAGATAGAAGACTAGAATTTAGAAGGAATGAGACATCAAGAAGATACTCTCCCATCAAGTATGAAAGCAATCACTATGAAGGAAACTACATAAAAGTAGATCATGAACCCAGATGGACCACACCACAAAGAAGATCACTTACTCCCAGGTATCAAAATTTCTTTCTTGGACATTGTTATACTTGTGGAAATTTTGGACACAAGGAAATCAATTGTAGAATCAATGAAAGGAATAAATATGCAAGCTACATGAATGACGAAAATAGTAGATATGGAGATGTTCGTAGACCTGTCAACATAAATTATAATCCATTTGACCCATTAATGGATCAAAATATTGTATGTTACAAGTGCAATAATCTTGGTCACAAAGCATGAGATTGCAGAGAGATGAAGGAAGATAATTGTATGCCAAATGTCTATATACCAACTACAACATGGAAAAGGAAAGAAATTCCACACAATGAAAACTGTCGAATAGAATTGGTCTCTAAAGAATGCAAATAAGAATATGAATGGTTCATAGATAGTGGGTGCTCATCTCATATGACCAGAGATCAAAGAAAATTTGTCATCTTGAAGAAAAAGGGTGGAAAGGTTGCATTTGTGTAACGAACCACCCATTCGTCATGACGACCAACCTCTTAACAAGTGCAATTTTTTTTTTTCTTTTAGATAATGTGTGTGTGCACGTGTACAAGGGAACAAACAAATTTGACTCTACTTCGTCACCCGACGACTAACAAGACGCAACCACGATGATCACAACAAGAATACATAAGGTGCACAACAAGTAACTGCCAGCATTAATTGACATACTATGTTATGTATAGTACGAACACAGATGGAAGAATCCATAGTAGTAGATTTTACTATTTCTGCACAGGAAAGCAGGGCGTTTAATCTTAGTTCTCTGCTCCGGAGAGAGAGAATGTCAGATAGGCTCCTGGCTGACTGCTCAGGCAGAAACTAGTAATCTCTGTCAGTAGGTCGCAGAGGTGGGAACTCTGCCTTTAAAGATCCCGCGACTACTGATACGACCTTAGAGGTGTGTCGCAAGAGTGGAAACCCTGCCTTTAAAGGGCCCGAGACTCTTGATACAGAACTGGATTCTTTACACAGAAAATAATCACACACATAGACTTATATACAGAGCAACTAGCTTTATCAGATCGAAGAGGTTGATATCATACAATTGTGAGTTTGGACAATTCCAATTATAGTACTAATCCTGAAATTAACCCGACCTTAAACGTCAACATGGAAATAAACAACAACTTTATTAACCCTAAATTTAACCTCCCAACCCTAAGCCAATAAATAATAATCACATTTCATCTTGTGGGTCGTCAATATGATAAAATTTCTCTACCCTTGCCATAATACTCTAACATCATCATGTTTTATTTTAAAATGATTTTGCAATAAAACAATAATCTTTGTACTTCTAGTGTGTTACCTATGCAATATATTATAACAACTTACAATAAGACAACACAACATTTCAATTATACTATTTGACCTTGAAATAAATAACAGCAAATCTTCATTCCCTACTAGCTATTACCATCCATGCAATTGCTTTATATGCAGCTTCATTTCACTAAAACATAATCAACGTTGCTTGGTTTATTATAATCGGTTGCAACAAATATCAATAAAATACCTCCTTATTATCTAACACTAACCTTACATTAACGTTTCAGTAAATTTACACTAGATTACATCAACAATTCCTTACATTAAATTCATTACATTCCTTCAATTTGTGTATCATTAACATAACATTACCTTACATTCCTTACTATAACATTCCATTTCTTATATGACATTACATTAACATCTCTTTATATTACATTGCAGTCCATTACATTCACTAGAATATATAAATATCAAGATTTTAGGAAAGGAAAATCAGAACTATTCCAATAACAATGATATAAACAAGACAGTTGTAATAAAACCGCTTACATTCAATGGAATATATAAATGTCTAGATTTATGAAAAGAAAAGAAGAACTATTCCAATAATAATAATAATAATATAAAACTAAGACAGTTGTAATCTAACCACCACTCCTTCGTTTTAAATTATAGTACATTAACACCTCGTTATGTTACATTGCATTCCGTTACCTTCAATAGAATATATGAATGTCAAGGTTTATGAAAAGGAATATATCAATGTCAAGATTTATGAAAAGGAAATAGAAATTTTTCAGAATAATAATATTCAAAAGCAAGGACAGTTGTAATATAACACCACTCCTTAAACGCTATTGGGATTATCCAATTTCATTTAACCATCACAACACAGTCAATAGGCTAATTCTGTTGCCATTAAAGTAAATCAGGAGCGATGAAGTCGACGCTATAAGATCCAGTTTCTGGTATTAGGTACAGAAATGACATGCGTTTAAAGGAAGAAAAAAAAATAATAAGGCAACAAAAGGAAGGGCTTTAAAGACCTTCTCAGCCAGGTAAACAGAAGGCAGGTGAGGGCAAGGGATGCGTGGGTAGACGTTGTCAGAAGAAGGGATGGAACGCAGCCTCCGAGATATAAGTTTTTTTTTTATATATAAACAACTGACAGTGGGACGCAGGTAATGCCAGCACAGTAATCACGGTGCTAAATTTAAAGTCTCTGGAGCACTTCAACCTCCAACGTCGTCTGCAGTCATCCCGCTCAGACTTAAGTTTAGATTGTCCGGACTTCAGAAGGTAAGCTCAGACATAAGAGAAAAGTCTGCGGTCTACGAGGAGGTCACCCAGGATTCTGTTTAAGTCTCAGGAGTAAAACATTCGTTAATCTTCTCAATTTCGAAGACTTAGACATAAGCATGACTTGCTGTAATAGTGCACATTAAGTCAAACGCATTCGCACCAAAAATGTGGAATGGAAGTCTCGCAAGTATGACATTCGCAGTAAAAAAAAAAGCAACAATCACAAATAATTGTAAAGCATAGCCCCAATTCGGTGTGGCGAGTGCTGGGTAAACTCGGGTGTGGGGCCAAGAAATTGCAGACAATCGTTTAAGTTCAAGCTATTGCTGTAAAAACCAGAGGTATTACTTCGTTTTGCTGTCAGGAGTAAGTCGATGCAGTTACTGATACTAAAATACGTTCGAAGGAGTGAAATGACAATGTTGTGTAAACACAGGGATTAATCCTGAATAATGTTTTCGAAAATCGATGTCCTAACATCGAGACACAGGTATCAACATGAGGTTCACTGGAATATATAATTACTTCTGAAAATATTTAAGCATTCGTTGGGTTACATATATAAATGCTTTCTGAAATAAGGAATTATGCATCCGCTAATTACTTAAATGAATGAATCAACAGTCAAAAGATAAGTAAGGTGTGGAGAAAAGAGGATCATGCTGCCCGCGACACCAATGAAGTGCACAGTAGTTAAGGGGTAAGGCTGTCATGTATTAAACGGAAATCACCAACCCCAAGGATAAGGTTTCCATTCATTCGTTTACAGTCAAAGTATAAAATCAAATGCAGCCACGAACAATTAATCCAGCTACCATACAATGGGTAACAGACAATTGTAGAGAACAACATACCCTCCGGAAACGAGGAGGGGGATACAAGTGTAGAAGGTAATGGGTTGATCGCCAAGAGAAGGGATAAACAACGCAAGTTTTCTCAACAAAAGAAGGCGCAACCACAGCACTCCATTTACCTACTTTAACCCACAGGCAGATCCAAATCACACATCATACAATGTTATATCATTCAACCAAAAAGCGTACCTTTGCCTTATCGCCCACCTCGATTGACGCCCGCGCGCTCCGTGCTGCTCCCGCTCGCCGACCGTCAAGACCTCACCGGTACCTCCCATCCAATCTCTAGGGGTACTCTGCTTCCCCCTTATCCCCTTGAGCCGCAAAGGGGCCACACAGTTCCCAGATGGAACGTCTAGCTTCCCAGCTCGCCTCGCAAGGCCGAGCTACCACTCCTATCCGAGCTGAGAAATCTCAACTCCTCACAAGCAATCAGTCAAGTCACAAATCTGGCAGCATAACGTTACGCTAACCATCAATCCCTTTATTCCTCATCTTCCCTTTCTTTTATAGAGTTTTTCCAACCTCCCACTTTCCCTAAATCACATTTTAATTAAGTTTTAATAAAAATATTCTAAATATTCTCCTTCACACAAGTGTCGTCCATCCCCCTCTTTCCTCAAATAATTATTTTCTTTAAATTACTAATTGACTCATTTACCTCACCCACCTAGAGTTGCCCCTAAATTTCCTCCTAGGTGTTCCTAGATCCCCTTACATGTTTTAAATAATTTCCCTAAAAAGAAGTTGCTAAATTAGCTCAAATTAGAAGGTTCTTAATTGCAGATTCCTTACT
>JZKD02S0248264.1:171941-189814 GCA_000966675.3 Picea glauca
ACATGAAGAAGAGAGAGAAGACAGAAGCCACACAAAAGGATTCCAAGGAAGAAAAAGTCCCAAATACCAAAAATAAGGATGAAGTATTATTGAGTGCCACGTGTTCAGGGGGAGAAACCCCAAATAAGGGGGAGAGAAATTGGGATCATCATGATAGGGGGAGCATGAGTGTTGCTGTCAATGAAAAAGGTGGAGATTGTTGGAAGATTGGTTGTTTTCATTGATGTCAACCCTAGTCATTGGTTTTGGACCACAATATTGATGAAGGTATTTGGACACGAAGGAAAGTACACATGCAGACATAAAACACATGGATGGATAGTATACATCATGTTGTTTCTGGTGGTAGGTGTCACATCACGTGGATCCTTGTGGTTGAGGGGAAATGAATTTTTTAAGATGACAAAGATAATTAAAGAAGGAAGTACAGGTCATCCCTAAAGATAATTAAAGAAAAAAATTACAAAATAAGAAAGTGTCAAGTCGACCCTAATGTTAAAAGGAAGTGACATAAATGTTATAAATACATATCATTATACATTCATTTTATACACATAAGTCGAATTTCAAAGGAAATCTGAAGTAAAGAAGGTCGTATTTCAAGGGAGGATGAAGTCTTTTGGTGATGTGTTCTAAGGTATGTTATTTACAGGTCATCTTATTATTGTCGCTATAAAGTTTTTATAGAATGACTTAGATGGTAAAATTCATATGGTATTGAGAATACATAGCTAGGTAACTGTGATAAAAAATTTAGATCTTAATTCACTATAATTTTGGTGATACACTCTGTGGAAGATAGGGGTTTTTACTAGTCCTGAAGCTAGTCATAAACAGGTGTTCCAGGTAAAACAATCATAACTTATCCATATAGAATCCAAATGAAGTAAGACCAATTTTATTGGAAATGGTATAGGTTGTAGTTTCTTGTGTGTGAGTTTCAAAATTGAATGTTAAATATTGGGCACGGGGCATTCTGTACAAGTTCGCTCTCCTGAATAAACCAGAATTGAATAAGGTCTACCATTCTCTCTATAACTTATTTTTGGGGAGGATTCAAGGAGTGAAACTTGGAGGAGTTTCAGAGAATACAATGAGTAATATTGTCTACAATATCAAAGTGTTCCAAGAATTGAATAATTGAAGAATTTGAAGAAGTCTCAGGAAGCATTATCAGGTTCTATGTGATGGTTGGTTGATGGTGATGATTTAATGTAAAGTTTTATTATCTCTCATATATTATTCAGTGGAATGAAGGGGAAAGGATGGAGAGGTCAACCCTTTCTTGATATTGGAGGATTGTATCTTCCTCTTGGATTTTTATCCCTCCATTTATATTTGGAAGATGTATCTACCTTTGGAAGTCATTACTTCCCTTGAACAATAACTATTGATTATTTCCCATATATTGTGCATGGTGTATTTTGGTGTTTTGGTGTAACTCTTATACTATTGTTCATTGCTCATTAGATATAATTGAATGGTTTAAGTATAAGTTGAAAAATATTTTAAATTGTACTTGATATTGATTCACCCCCCTCTCAATATCAACAAACAAGTGGGTGTGTGAGTCATATTTGAGTTTGGAAACCCTCCCATATCATTAAGGCATGCGAATAGTCTATCCATGTGAAATTCCAGTGCATACAGAAATAGTTTCTGAAAATTTCAACCTTGGCCCCATTCATGAGTATAGGTCACTGATGTGCTGGAAATATGACAATACAAATTGGCATTGATAGAATTGGCATTGACAATAGATATGTTATGATGATAATAGAATTTATGGCATTGGCATTGACAGTATTGAATCTACTGCATAATCATGACTGGAATAGGGATACTAGTGTTGCATACATTTCATGTGTGTTGACAAATAATAGGTTTGTATATTAGAAACAAAGGATTGATGATTGGGAAAGAAGGAGAAGTTACAACAAGGGTTGCTTAGAGTAGAGGAAAAGAATGCACATTTGGAGAGTGAAAAATAGATAAATAAGTACTTGATTATCATTTCAACATTGTTGTAAGAGAGCAGAGGTATTTCAATTTGGTGAGCTTGAATTCTGAGTAGATATTATTCTAAATATGTGGCTCTTGAACTTGGTTACCAACTTAATCAAGAAGGACTGTGCAAGATCCTTTTTATGGGAAGTTAGCACTATTATGTATTTTCTACCAAATATTTCTAAACTGGTAATAACACTATAGTCAGCAGAGTTTAGACTAGTACTTGAGTTCTTAGAAGGATTTAAACAATTTACTGATTAGTTTCAAGCCCACTTGTGACAATGAAATTTCTATGAGAGAAATGGATGCATGCTACGTATGTATAATATAGAGCATGGAGGAACAATAAACACAGTAATGAGAGAGACAGTGGGCATCAAAAAAGTAGAGAAAATCCAAACCACCATAGAGATGACCAGTATCACCTGAGAATTTAGAGGAATGTATTGGATTGATTGAAGAGTACCGCTTGGTTCCCCGGGGTCATAGAATGAAATAAGACAAGTTAGAGGTGAAGAATATCAATCTCCATGACCATGTGAATGTTGAAGTGGCCGTACGCACCATTGAAAGGTGTCAGTCATAGACACTTGTCAGATCACCTTCCTAAGCTTGTAGAGAAGCACATTGACTGATTTGGAGGCAAGCAAGTGTCTGGCCATAGAAGATGACATGTATCTATATCCTCTGAACCTTGGCATGATAGAATCTTATTATTATATCAGCTATACCACCATCGAGCTCTTTAGCTCATCCTTGACTACAAAGACAAGTGCGGAATAAACTACCAGCCTCCCACTGTTGTCCCTATAGGCAATCTCGCCAAGGTTCAGAGAGTCATGTGCATGATCTCCAATTCGACAAGAGTTGCAGGAGAAGTCTCAGAAACCATTCGATCAAATGATCGATAGTGGATATTAATTTTCCTATTGGGATTTATCCCACATTGGTAACGAGGTGGAGTTTATGTGGGTTTATATAGACCATCATCACTACACCTATTCGACGCATAGTGAAAAGGTATGGTAGGGGCTCTAGGTGTTTGGACTTCACAAGAGGATCACCAACCTGGAGCCCAGGATGACTTGTTAGACCCCCTACCTTTTGGAAGAAGTGACACGAGGAGATGATATTTTTCGTTGGATTAATAATTTTTATACAATATTGGCGCGATGGTCATATGGGTGATCATGGGTGTAGGTGCATTTGTTATTTCGGTTGGTGGTAAGATTGCCATTTTTATCGGAGTCTTTGGAATAACGCCAAGTCTGGAAGATCACCAATTTCGCTACCTTGTGAATAAACATTCGATGTTGAGGCCACTATTTTTGTCAGAATATGTAACCGAATGATAAAACTCAAGGTTCTCCATGTTCAGTAAAATCCTGCACAACACCAAAGATCTCACACTATCACGATTTTGGTAAAATTACAAAGATCGTGGTGAACGTGGATCACAAGAAGAAGATAGTAGAGGCTATTAAAACTCCACCATAACTATTGAAAGGTTTACATGCTGTCATGTTCAGATGATCACCAAAATTAGTAAAACCCTGCAGAAACACAAAGATAGTAACTTGCATGAAGAAATAGTTATATTTAATATTAGTTAAATCATTCGTGCATTAAAATATGGAACTAAATAAAAGAAGAATGATAATTTTGGTAATAATAATCAATAGTAATTATATATAATCTATTAGATGAAGAAGTGTGATTTTTATGAAGATTTGTGTTGAAAATTTTAAAGACTGATAAGTATGGTGAGATGTGAAGGAGAAAGTTGTGTCTATCAAAGAATCATTGAAAATCAAGAATAGAAGGAGGAAGAGCAGCACTTATGATGTCCATTTTTTTTATATATAAGACCATTATTGGACTGCATATCCCATTTCCATATTGATGAACAAAGGGTGGCTGGGAGGTGTTGGGGCAGGTTGGAGCCTACAGGGGAGTAGGTGTTTCCTTGTCAGTTGTAGCTGACTAAATAGGGGGTTGTACCCTCCTACCAGTTGGAGTTGGTGAATAGAGGGGTGGGTGCATCCCGATCAGTGGGTGTTTATCTAAAGAGGAAGAAAGCATCTTCCTTCTATTGTAACTTGTAAAAAAAAAATTGCAGTTAATAGAAAAGTGTTTGTGGTTTTCCCAATTGGGTTCCACAATAAAATTTTGTGTTCAAATTTTGTTTTCATTAACAAAAGTAAAAATTTGATAAAATTATTGTGTCACTAATTCACCCCCCCTCTCAGTGACAGAATCTGATCCTTCATGACGTTGCCCATGTCTAGTCCTAGTACAATGTCTTTTCATTGTTCCTTATAAAATTCGTTCGACACACATGTTGACACATCTAGTATTGCAAGCACATGATGTAATAACGTCGATAAATAAGTAATTATAGTGAACTTAAAACTAAACTATTAGTAGTAGTAGTAGTAGAATTATACAAAAACATCAAAATTTTATCAACAATTATCGCAAGAAAATACACACTCTTTTTTGAATTACTTTTGCTAAGGAAGAAAGTTAAGTGTAATACATTTTCATCTCGCTGAAGAAAATTGAAACTGGTGGTTTTCAGATTTAATAATTCTAAATAGTCCCTTGACAATTGTTCTTAGCATGAATAAGAGTAAATAGTGTGATTTCCTTGTGTTTTCAAAACACAAAAACTTCTCTAGGATAGATGTGAACTATCAAGACAATGAACGTGTGTCACCCAATTTGTGTACTTTGAAAGAAATTAAAAATAGATTTTATGGTTTACATGATGAATTGATGATGGAAACGAGTGGGTGTGTGAGTCGTATTTGACTCCGGAAACCCTCCGATATCGTTAAGGCATGTGAATAGTCTATCCATGTGAAATTTCAATGCATACAGAAACAATTTGTGAAAATGTCAATGTTGGCCCCATTCATAAGTACAAGTCACTAACATTGCCCATGTATAGTCATAGCACAATGTCTTTTCATTGTTCCTTATAAAATTTGTTTGACACACATGTTCCCACATCTAGTACCACAAGCACATGATGTAGTAACATCGATAAACAAGTACTTATAGTGACCTTAAAACTAGATTATTATTAGTAGTAGTATAATTATACAAAAACATCAAAATCTAATCAACAATTATGGCAAACAAATACACACTCATTTTTTAATTTTTTGGGCTAAGGAGGAATGTTAAGTGCGATACATTTTCATCTCATTGAAGAAGTTTGAAACTAGTGGTTTGCAGATTTAATAATTCTAAATAGGCCTTGACAAATGTTTTTAGCGTGAATAATTCTAAATAGGCCCTTGACAACTGTTCTTAGCATGAATAAGAGTAAATAGTGTGATTTTCTTGTGTTTTCAAAGCACGAAAACTTCTCTGGGATAGAAGTGAAATTTCAAGACAATGAATTTGTGTACTTTGAAAGAAATTAAAAATAGGGTTTATGGTTTACATGATGAATTGATGATGGAAAAAAGAGGGTGTATGAGTCATATTTGATTTTGAAAACCCTCCCATATCGTTAAGGCATGTCAATAGTCTATCCATGTGAAATTTTAGTGCATACAGAAACCGTTTGTGAAAATTTCAACGTTGGCCCCATCCGTGAGTATAGGTCATTGATGTTGCCCATGTCTAGTCCTAGTAAAATGTCTTTCCATTGTTCCTTATAAAATTTGTTTGACACACACATTACGACATCTAGTACTGCAAGCACATGATGCAATAACTGTTGATTTCTTTTGTTTTTCCAACAATTAAATTATTATATATTCTTTTATTATTATTTAATATGAAAAAGGAACACAACTGAAAGATAGATATCCACAAAACAATAAGATATATCCTCAGGGAAACCCTCAAGGAGGAGAAAACCCTACACTTTTTCCTTAGTATAGATTCCTCCAACATGTACAATGTCATACACTGCTCTTTAACGAAATCAATACCAAAGAGACCTGGACATGAACCAAGGATAGCCTCCTAGATAAGAGCATACTAATATTTTTTACTTATATTCAATGAATTATCAAAATGACTCTATATAGCCTCTATTTATACTGTAAAAGACATAAAGGCATGACTTATCAATAAACCATTTCAGAATTACACTTAGGAATAACCAATACAATTACACTTAGGAATAACTTCTGAAATTACATAAAATATCAAAACTCCCTCTTAATGAGGAAGTTATTCTATCGGGCACAGACTCTAACATCGTTGCCATCAACATGAGCTCATGAAAATTGATTGTCGGAAACATGAATCTATACATCACATAAAATCCATAGTGAGTTCATAGAATGCATCTAGGGCCAGTGGGTAGCTCTCCAATAGCTACAACATGTCATCATGAGACTATCTAGTTTCTCGTAGAAACTCGAATATCTTATGCATGACATCTAGTACCCTGTGATAACATTTGTACCTCATCTCTTCAACATGCATCCAGGGTCGGTGGGTATCTCTCCAATAGCTACAACATGTCATCATGGCATCCACTACCCTACGATAACATCTATAGCCATCACTCCCTCTGAAGAGAGACTACATTGAGCTTGTTCCTAAAGTACTCGAACTTTGTCCTTGACTATGGCTTTGTCAGCACATCCACAACCTGCTCATTGGTCGCCACATATTGGAGCCTCACTTCTCCCTTCTGCACCATATCCTTGATACATTGATAACTGATTTTGATATACTTCGACCTATCATGAAACACCAGGTTCTCTGAAAACTTTATGCAACTCTGGTTGTCGCACAAGATACAGGTCACCTCCATCGCAATATCGAATAATCCAGTGAGCAATTTATGAAGCCACACTACTTTGTGAATTGTTGCACATGCTGCCACATACTCTACCTCAGTCATATTGAGTGCTACATATGACTGCTTCTTATTGATCCATGAAATCATACCGGATCCCAAAGTGAAGCAGCATCCTAATGTGATTTTCCGCTTTGCAACACTATCGGCCCAATCTGAATCCAGATATCCAAGTAGATTGATCTATTTTTCTACAACATACTTGATCCCATAATATATTGTACCTTTAAGGTAACTCATCACATGTTTTACTGCAATCAGGTCAACATGTTTTGGGTCAACCATGTACTGACTCAAGGTGTTCACATAAAAACATATATATGGTCATGTATTTGTCAAATACATCAATGATCCAATCATCTGCCTGTATAATGTAGCATCCACAACCTATGAAGTCATATCATCCAACAACTTCATATTTGATGCCATTGGTGTGGCCATCAGTTTACATTCCAACATCCCGAACCTCTTCAGGATCTCCACAACATATTTTCACTTATTTAGGAATATCTCATTCTTCCTCTACCATACCTCTAGACCCAAAAAGTAGTGCATCTAATCTAGGTCTTTCATTTCGAACTCTGTAGTGCATTTTATCTTACATTCAATGATGAGCTTCTTCACTCCTGTCAAGAAAAAGTCATCCACATATAGTATCAATATCACTATTCCATCATCCTCAACCTTGAAGTAAAGGTTAGGATCTATATTGCTCTTTGTAAATCCCAAGATCATCAGAAAACCATCAATCTGACCATACCATGCTCTCAGTGCCTGCTTCAATCCTTATAATTCCTTCTTTAACTTGCACACATGCATTTCCCTGTCATGTGTCTCGAATCCTTATGGTTGTTCCACATAAACATCTTCCTCTATTACCCCATTCAAAAATTTGGTCTTTGTTTCCATCTGATAAACCTTCCATTTAATAACAATAGTTATTGAAATAACAGCCCTTATTGAAGTATATCTTGCCACGGGACAAAAAGTCTCCTAGTAGTCAATTCCTTCCTTCTGAGAACATCCTCATGCTACAAATCTAGCCTTGTATTTCTTAATGGTTCCATTTACAACATGCTTCATCTTGAATATCCACTTGGAGCTCACAACTAATTTTTCCTTGGTTCTAGGAACCACATCCCAAACGCCATTCTTCACTATTGATTGGTATTCCTCGACCATGGCATCCTTCCATTCTTTCTTCCTGTAGCTTCTTCATAGCTAGTAGGCTCTACATCAATGATATCAAAAAATAATTCCACATATCCATGATATGGTTTTGGTTTCTTGACTTTCCTATATGTTCCATCATGGGCACCATATCTCTCTGAATCGTTGATGGCCTCTTGTTCCCAAGATCGTATTCTCTTTTGTGTAGGATTATCCACAGGCATCCATGGTTTGGCCATATCCTGATCCTCGGGAATGGGTTCATCTGCTTCCACTTCTCTTATCTTTGCATCTCTAGGAACTCCATTCTCTTGGTCATGAGATTCCTTTGCATGACCCTTCTTTGACTTGTGAAAACATACATCCTCATCAAAGGTGAAATCCCTTCCAATCTCAATATTTTGGTGACCGAGAATGTATACTTTGTATGCCTCTAATATGTCACTATAGCCAATAAATGTACCTTTCTTTCCATATGGGTCCAACTTTGTTCTCTTGTCATTGGGGATATGCACATATATAGGCCATCCAAATATCCTCAGGTGGTTAACCTCTGGATTATCTCCTAAAATCATTTCCTCCGGTGTCTTGTTTTCAAGAACTCAATGGGGAATTTTTTTTTGTACATACATAGTTTTCATGGCATCTTATGCCCATAGATACATAGGTAAATATTGATCATGGATCATGGCCTTCACTGCTTCGACAATCCTTCGATTCTTTCTCATTGCCAATCCATTCTATTGTGGATTATAGAGAGTAGAGAGATCCCTCTTAATCCCAACTTATTTGCAGAAATCTAAGAATTCATCTGAGGTGAATTCTCCTCCATTTTTTGATCTCAACATCTTTATCTTCCTTTATGTTAGGTTTTCTACTAATGCCTTGAATTCCTTGAACTTACCAACTACTTCACCTTTTGAATTCAATAAGTGAATCCAAGTTTTGTGTGAGTAATAATCAATTAAAGATACGTAATATGTGTACCCATTGAGTGATTATGTTGACATTAGTCTGCATATGTCCAAGTGTACAATATCCATGACTCCTTTGTCTCTGCTATCACTTCTCAGAAAGGGGTTCTTCACATTCTTGTCTTGTTCAAAACCATTACACATGCCATCTATATTCACTTGAATCTTTGGTTGTCTTGTTACCATATTTCTCACGATTGGTAAAGAGTTTTAGTGTAGGTGGGAAAATATCCTATGCCATAGCTCACTAGAATTCACAGTGTTGTGAATCAATGTTGAACACAATCGACCCTTTAATTTATACAATCCTCCTTCTTCAACATCGATAAAAACTGCATCATAAAACATCTTTCCTTTTGGCCACTTGATAAATTCTCCATCTACAAATGCAACCCTGAAACCCTTCTCATACAAAGTTGAAATTGACATAAGGTTCTTCTTCAAACCTGGTACATAAAGCACGTCCTTCATCCTCATTGCCTTCCCAGAATCTAGTTTGTAGGAGACCTCTCCTACTCCCTTGATAAGATATTGATAATCATCACCCAGATTCACATTATGAGGTGAGTCTTTATTAAGTTTGACAGAGAACCTTTATACCATGTCATGTTATTAGAAGCACCGCTATCCACCAACCAAGTATCATTTCCAGGGGTGACTGTTCTTGTGAGTGTTGATATTAGGACATAATCATCATCACTTGAATCATATTCTCTTGAAAATTTCTTCGGCGGTTCATCATCTTTAGCAGCATGAGCATGATGCCTCTTTCCCTTTTCCTTTTCTTTCAGTTTAAGAATAAGGGGATGAAATTTTACAACGTGTCCCGATTTTTTGCAACAAAAACACATCACATTTGAATAGTCTTTTCAATTATTCTTCAACTTTTTATATTTATTTGAGGATGAGGGTTATTTCTTACTCTTTCCTTTCCTTTTACGAGCAGCTAAATCTTAATCATCATCCCTCAATTTCGCTTCTCTTGCTATCTTCCTTTCTTCCTCTTGAGTGCAATTTTCCTTGAATGAATGAGTCTCATGACCTTGGGAGACCATTCAAGGTGGTGATCACCATTTATGCTTCATCAATAGTGTCTCCAATAGCTTTAATATGGTGCTTGATATATTTTACTCTTGATAAGTAAGAGTGAATGGCCTCTAAATATTGAAGCTTCACATTCTTCATCTAAGTCTTCAATGTCATATTTATATTGATGTTTTTTCCTTCAAATAACCGAGTCAATGCATCCGTCATATTCTTTGGATATTTTAACGTAGAAACATGATGGATCAGATGATCCTTTATTGATTCTGCAATAATCCTCTTAGCCATGGCCTGGTTCTTTTTATGCTTTTCCTTGGCCTCATCTTCCTTTGGTTCTGGAACTTCCTCCTCAACAAATATTTCTAAATCATGTTCTTCCAGAAGGAGGCCTACTCTGTACTTCCATGCTCTAAAGTTTTCTACTCCTTCTAGATTCTCGTCAATTTTGGTGCCGGTAGTCATCCTTCTTGGGAAGATGAAGTTATTTTTCCAAAACACTTCCAAAAATATGCGGAAATTATTCTCTTTCAAGCATGCTCTGATACCATGTTGATTTCTTTTGTTTTTCCAACAATTAAAGTATTATATTCTTTTATTATTATTTAATATGAAAAAGGATCACAACTAAAATATAGATATCCACAAAACAATAATATACATCCTCATGGAAACCCTCAAGGGGGAGAAAACCCTACAAAATTTCCTCAGTATATATTCCTCCAACATGTACAATGTCATATAATATTCTTTCATGAAGTCAAGACCAAAGAGACCCATACATGAACCAAGAATAGCCTCCTAGATAAGTGAGTACTACTCTCTTGTACTTATATTCAATGAATGATCAAAATGACTCGATATAACCTCTATTTATACTTTAAAAGACATAAAATGCATGACTTATCAATAAACCCTTTCACAATTACACTTGGGAAAAACCAATACAATTTCACTTAGGAATAACTTTAAAAATTACATAAAACCTCAACAATAATGTCGATAAACAAGTACTTATTGTGACCTTAAAACTAGATTATTAGTAGTAGTAGTAGAATTATACAAAAACATCAAAATTAATAAATAATTATGGAAGAAAAATACACTCTTTTTAAAATTATTTAGGCTAAGGAGGAAGGTTTAGTGTGATACATTTTCATCTTGTTGAAGAAGATTGAAACTGGTGAATTGCAGATTTAATAATTCCAAATAGGCCCTTGACAACTATTCTTAGCATGAATAAGAGTAAATAGTTTTATTACAAAACATAAAAACTTCTCTGGGATAGAAGTGAATTGTCAAGACAATGAACTTGTGTCACCCAATTTGTGTACTTCAAAAGAAATTAAAAATAGCGTTTATGGTTTAGATGATGAGTTGATGATGGAAACAAGTGGGTGTGTGAGTCATATTTGATTCCGGAAACCCTCCCACATCGTTAAAGCATGTGAATAGTATATCCATGTGAACTTTGAGTGCATACGGAAACAGTTTGTGAAAATTTCAATGTTGGCCCCATTCATGAGTACATGTCAATAATGTTGTCCATGTCTACTCCTCGTACAATGTCTTTCCATATTTTTTATAAAAATTGTTTGACACACATGTTCCCGAATCTAGTACTGCAAGAACATGATGTAATAGCGTCGATAAACAAGTAATTATAGTGACCTTAAAACTAGATTATTAGTAGTAGTAGTAGAATTATAAAAAAACATCAAAATTTTATCAACAATTATGGAAAAACAATACACACTCTTTTTTGAATTATTTGGGCTGAGGAATATTAAATGTGATACATTTTCATCTCGTTGAAGAATATTGAAACTGTTGGTTTGAATATTTAATAATTCTAAACAGACCCTTGACAATACACACTCTTTTTTGAATTATTTGGGCTAAGGAGGAAGGTTAAGTGTGATACATTTTCATCTTGTTGAAGAAGATTGAAAATGGTGGTTTGTAGATTTAATAATTCTAAATAGGCCCTTGAAAATTGTTCTTAGCGTGAATAAGAGTAAATAGTGTAATTTTCTCGTGTTTTCAAAACACAAAAACTTCTCTGGGATAAAAGTGAACTGTGAAAACAATGAACTTGTGTCACCCAATTTGTGTACTTTGAAAGAAATTAAAAATAGGGTTTATGGTTTACATGATGAATTGATGATGGAAAAAATTAGGTGTGTGGGTCATATTTGAGTCCAGAAACCCTCCCATATTTTTAAGTCATGTGAATAGTCTATCCATGTGAAATTTTAGTGCATACAGAAACAATTTGTGAAAATTTCAGCGTTGGTCCCATTCATGAGTATAGGTCACTGACATTGTTGATGTCTAGTCCTGGTACAATGTACTTTCATTGTTACTTATAAAAAAAAATTGACACACACATTCCTGTATCTAGTACCATAGAATCACCCCTCCTCAAATGGATTAAAAACTACCTAAAAATGGTGACCAATGTTGGAAAACCATGATAGAAGGGGGTGTCGGAAACATGATAATATTCACATGTGATAATTTCTATCTTAGCACCCTCTTTATTATATTTTATATATGACTAGGTAGGCCTAGTCACCCTCTTTGGGTGTGTGCCCTTGTTTACTAGACCCATAACGCCCTCTTGAAGGGATTCCTCATGAAATACTTAGCGACATTGATACAACACCATCTCGGCATGCATATTTTTATGGTGTTGATTAAAAAATGAATGAAAAGTGGGATTTTTCATCACAATTATGACACACATACATTGTATATACAACGTAGAACCTAAAATAAAAATGAAAAAAGTTTGATGCAAACTTAAAACTTATGTCAACCAATTTGTGTACTTTGAAATAAAAATAGGGTTTATGGTTTACATGATGAATTGATGATGGAAAAAAGTGGGTGTGTGATTCAAATTTGAGTACAGAAACCCTCCCATATCATTAAGGCATGTGAATAGTCTATCCATGTCAAATTTCAGTGTATACAGAAACAGTTTGAAAAAAATTCAACATTGGCCCCATTCTCAGGTCATTGTTTCCCATGTCTAGTCCTAGTACAATGTCTTTTCATTGTTCCTTTTAAAATTTGTTCGATACATAGGTTCTCATATCTAGTATTGCAAGGACATGTAATAAAATTGATAAACAAGTAATAGTTGATATAAATTGCACAAGCTTCATCATCTATTTCTTGTCTTTGTTTTTTTCTCTCATCTAAGTACTTCTTTGCTTCATAAATTAAAGACTATTAGTATGAAATAATTATTTAAATAGGAAATTCCCTCTAGCGCCTTCTTCTTGCCACAAAATGCATGGGCCTAATTGGCATGATGTTAGTTTTATACAACATAGGAGATGAAAATAAATAGCACGACCATGATGATAGGTAGGTTGTTGGGAGTTCAATGCACTGTGACATTAATCCGAGAAAAATTGAATGAAACGAGGTTGGGATCGGATATATAGAGTGGGTGTGTGAGTCATATTTGAGTTTAAAAACCCTCCCATATAGTCAATGCATGCATATTTCAATATGACACTACCATGACACCTTAATGATATTTAAATCTGACACTACCATGACACCATAATGATGCCATCAATTCATGCAATACTTAGTGATATTGACACAACACCATCTCGACATGCATATTTTTATGGTGTTGATTAAACAATGAACAAAAATAAGGATTTTTAATCACAACTATGACACACATACATTGTATATACAATGTAGAACCTGAAATAAAGATGAAGAAAGGATGATGAAAACTTAAAACTTGTGTCAACCAATTTGTGTACTTTGACAGAAAAATAGGGTTTATGGTTTACATGATTAATTGATGATGGAAAAAAGTGGGTGTGTGAGTCATATTTCTATCCATGTCAAATTTCAGTGCATACAGAAATAGTTTGAAAATTTTTCAATGTTGGCCCCATTGACAGGTCATTGTTGCCCATGTCTAGTCCTAGTACAATGTCTTTTCGTTGCTCCTTTTAAAATCCATTCGAGATACACGTTCCCTCATCTATTACTACAAGGACATGTAATAACCGCCAATAATCAAGTACTAGTTGATATAAATTGCACAAGCTTCATCAATTATTTCTTGTCTTTTTTTTTTCTCTCATCTAAGTACTTCTTTGCTCCATAAGTTAAAGACTATTAGTACAAAATCATTATTTAAATATTAAATGACCACTAGTGCCTTATTTTTTCCACCAAATGCATGGGCCTAATTGGCATGATGTTGGTTTTGTAAAACATAGGCAATGAAAATAAAGAGCATGACCATGACGATGGGTATATTTTTTGGAGTTCCATGCACAACATGAATCCCATGATTTCAAAAAGTTTCAATGAAGATGCTATAGAAATGAGAAACATGTTCATCAAAACTTCGTTGATGCAATACTATAACAACAATGATGACATCTACAATAATTTCAAGAATACTTTATACTCTACTGAACAAGGCCAACCACGTGAAGGTGGAAGCTCATATGGCCCCTCCCCTCCCCCTCACATCACTCTCAATTCCCCAATACCCAATCTATAAAATAGAAAATAATCAAAAGAAACATAGTAAGATTCATGCATAGAAACTACCAAAACAAAAATCGATGAAGGTAAATGAAATTATGTGTTTGTAAATGATAACTTTGGTTTACCACGTACTCAACTAGTATGGTGACTATTTTCAGGTTTCACATAATAATTAAACATGTAAGAATATAGGATATAAAAAAGTCACATAAAACTTAAAAACATGTAATTAACCCATGACATAAGTAAATAATTTTAGGAGAATAATTCATACAAATTAAAATATATAGTTACATACCTGATCCAACTCAACATCTATATCATCCTTCTTCTGAATCTTCTTCTTCATCGAAATCGACAATTGTATCATCATCTGGTTCAGAAACGATGTTGAAAGGATTAACGATATTATCATCATCATCATCATCAATGTCAAGCATATTTTCATCGAAATCATCATCAATAATTGCATTAATGTCTCCTATGTCGGGTTCATATTCTCCATATTCTGCATTTGTCGACCCATGATATTTCGGCTCTGTCTGATCCAGTGCATCATATTCTTCTTCAATATCATCTTCTTCCTGTACATGAGTATACTTAATATGCCTTCCTCTTGGATCATATCTAACAAAAAATGACCAATCCCTATCACCTGGAACCTTTGAGTAAAAGACTTGTTCACATTGGCTTCGAAAAACATAGCGATCATGTCCTCTTTCAAACACCATTTTTTTAATCATCAAAAATTCATTGGCATGTTGAATAACAATGATTTCCTCATCATGTTCATGCATTCGTAACCTAGACCATTTGACGTCAAATAGAACTAATTTGAAGGAATTAAATTCAGACTCAAGTATATCATTCAAATACCCATAGTATCTATTTTTACATTCTCGGGGATGTCTCTCACTCCTAAAGCAAACATTAGTGACTTGGAATACTGCAGTTATCCCACGATCAAAAGTTTCCTCAGTTTCATGCAACTGTTTGATGTGAAATTTATGGCCATTACACCACATATCCTTGTGGTGTTTCAACTGCAATATGCCAGACATGTAAAAGATGAATTTTCAAATAATAAGCATATTTATATAACTTGGAAAGTGTATGAAAAAAAGAAACACCTACAGTCAGATTAATATAATATAAAATAACTGAATAAAATGGGTAAATTTTCTTGTATGACCATCTTTCAAACCATATGTTAAATTTGTTAGCACTGAAAGTCACCCTCATATTGCAAGAGGATAATACCAGTACCCATCAAAATGTAAATGTATTAAGTTATTTTGATTAGGTGGATCAACAAGACTTTAAAGAAAGTAAAAGACAACAGATATCATTGCAGGTCAATGATGGACCATTGGGCTATGGAGTCCTAAACAGTCTTCTCAATGAAGGCATTTGAGATCCCTATCAAATAAAATATTTATATAATGATGGAGAGAAGAATAAGAGAATAACATAAAGACAAATATTCGTTAAGCAGAGATCCTCTCTGCGAAGAGAATTTAGATGTGTCTGAACAGTAAACAATGATAGATAGGAAAGCTTACAACAAATCCTCTATTGTATTGAGAATCTATCGATCAAAGGCAAATCCTTAAAAACAGAAATACATTCAAAAAAGAAGAATAATAGAACTTAGATGTGTCTGAACAGTAAACAATGATAAATAGGCAAGCTTACAGCAGATCCTCTACCACATTAGGAATCTATCAATCAGAGGCAAATTTTAATCCTTAAAATCAGCAATTACATTTAGACAAGACAAAGAATAGAACATAGAACATAGAAGACAAATATGATGAAACAACTCATGTGATTCTTCAATAACAATACAATTTGTAGCTACATGCCCCTCTGGTTTACAAACTGAAATATACAGTCATAAACATTTCTCAAAACTTTCTCCAGTTTTGGGTCGAACCCCTTCCTTTCATATCATTCCTCCGATGTATTTATAATCAAAATTGTAGGCATATCTTGCTTCTTGGGTGCCTCTTCTCCAGTTCTATGTGTCTTCTCTTGTCGTACATGTTCCTTCTGTCAAAAGGAAACTCTAATCAGTATAGGCCTACAGAAAAAACTTCCCCCTATGGTACTTCGGGCTAACAGTTTTCTGTCTCCATAGCTAGACCCTCCATGCTTCTATTTACAAAGTGAGTCGAGGTTTCAACCACCAGTCCTTCTTTCACTATCTGATTTCTCCTCAAGAACGGGATGAGGCTTAACATCTATGGGGATTCCATGTGTTTCTCTCAGAATTGATGCTATATAAGAACTCGATTGTGGAGTCGTCAAGGGTGGTTTGGATCCACACCACTTTTGCACCCACAATTCACCATCAATTGCCACATACGTCTTTTTACATACCATGGTTTCGATTGTGGGAACACTCAAGAATTTTATCATTTGAGCACATTCCATCCCCACAATGAAGTGTGGACATCGATCTGGTCGTGATCTACGATCTGGGAAACCCTACTATTTTGTCTCCCCCACTAAACATTATTCGCCCACCAATTCTAGAATCCTTCTAACCATGCTTAGAGATGACATTAAATTTTGTCACTCGGGATATTTGACATTGAAAAAGAACAACTCCTTAAGGATGATCTCTCGAAGCTGACGTGGTGGTCTGACGTCACTATGTTGATGTGCCAT
Organism: Picea glauca; assembly: GCA_000966675.3. Taxonomy (NCBI): domain Eukaryota; kingdom Viridiplantae; phylum Streptophyta; class Pinopsida; order Pinales; family Pinaceae; genus Picea; species Picea glauca. The sequence continues at coordinate 189,180 of JZKD02S0248264.1, forward strand.
GGAAAGAAAGGTGACACGTGTCACTTGAAAATAGGAGGATGGCATGCCTAAAGTGTTGGAATTGAGTGCCATGTGTCAATGATAGATGGATGCCAAGTGTATTTGGTACTTCGGAGCTCAGGGGCTTTTGCATGTAGAGATTGTATAAATCCCGAAGCAGATCTTGACCATTGGATCCAGAAGGACACGCGACAGAGATCTGTGCACTTTGAGAGAAAGTACTTCGGAGGAAATCAGGACTGGTGGAGCCAAAACTCTCAAAGCCTGAACTCTCAAATTAAAGCACGACCATTAGATTTGGAGAGACACATGGCAGAGATATGAGCACTCCAAGAGAAAGTACTCTGGAGGAAATCGGGAGTGGTGAAGCCAAAACTCTCAAAGTAAATCATGACCATTATATTTCGAGAGACACATGGCAGAGATCTGAGCACTATGGGAGAAAGTACTCCAGAGGAAATTGGGAGTGGAAGTATCGAAAATCCTGAAGCCCAAACTGCCGAAGTAAATCAGAACTTTTTGATCTGGAAGGACACGTGGCGTTGATCTGCAACTTCGGGGCTTTTGTCTGGTCATTAATCCTCCCGCAAATTTGATATTATGAATGCACGAGAGTCGCTAATATGAACTGTACA
>JZKD02S0248264.1:206569-219363 GCA_000966675.3 Picea glauca
TCTAGTAGTACGATACCTATGGTTCTTAGGGAGGAGGTGCCTATACTCATAAAACACCACCTTTCCTAAAAATTTTGAATGACGATACTTCATCTTAGGGCCAAAAACTGGGCATGCAAATTTACCCTATGTTTGAAGGCTTGCAACGTCAGATGGATTAATGTCAATTATACGATGGGATTATTTAAAAAATGTGTAGTATTAAAGTGAAACAGAATGTTACATACCACAAAAATGATTTAGTCCTAAGGCATCATTAATTTTCCATACAAGTATTCCACAGAATTGAAATTCCTTCTCCTTGATTGGTTTACACATGCCATAGATAGTGATGTTGGCCCATAAATTTAGTAGCTCGTCAATAAGAGGCTCGATATATACATTCATATATTTAACTTGGTACTTACCTAATTGTTTGAAATTACACATAATTACTACCATGATATGTATATATAAATAAATAAATAAACAAAAGATATTATGCAAAAAAAAAATGAAAATGTTACATTCAAAAAATTAATGTAAACAAAAACCTGGAACAATCAGTGTCAACATTATGTGCTCCCTCTTTATTGACATCCAAGGAGGAATGTTATTGTTGATAAAAAAAAATAGGCCACACTAAGTAAATAGACCTAATCTCTCTCAATGGATTAACATCATCAGCTGCCAATGAAAGACTAGCATAACGACGTTCATCTTTGAAATCTGCCCATTTTTCCTCCATTTCCCTAAATACATAACCATCTACAAGCATTCGAAGAACACCATATCCACTTTTTTTCCATGCATGATAATCCATAAATTGTGCTATGCTTTCAAACCTGAACAGTCAATGCAAACATGGAATTATGGGAATATGATGAAGAGCCTTTCGAGGCACATTTTTTGTTACTTGATCAGTTTGATACCTACTAATAAGACATTGCAGGCATTCTATTTTTGACGCATGTTGTCCATAATATATAATATGATAATTAGAACATGCATCTATAGTTTGATACTCCATTCCAATAGCTTTCATAATGGAAAGCAAACCTCGATATGTGCAGGGTAAAATATTTGACGATGGTAACAAAACTTCACCTAACAATCTACAACATAACAAATAATTATTGGTTAATGTAAAGAATATTAATCATGAATATTGCATTATTATATTATTATATTACACATTAATTAACACTAGAAAAAATATATATAAGTCAACATTTATGTATATGAGATGAAACATATTACATACCTTAGGATCTATGTCATACAAGTTTTTGACAAATGATTCATAACCTTTAAGTTCACCAACAACAATGTAGAGGAGAGAACATTTTCTCTTGAGCCTTTATAAATTCGTTTATTTGCCTTTTCTAATAGAGGTCCATCATAAATACCATTACTGTACCCCTCCTCATCTGACTGAGAAAAAAAAATCTTGGATCATTTGATTTGTCCCATCATCTTCTTCCATGGGATCATTAACTTGATTTGTCCCATCATCTTCTTCCATGAGATCATCATTTGCTTCATGTTCCTCAACTTGCACAACATCATTTCTACTACTACTTGGTGCAGCATTGTGTAGAACGTTAGGGGGGAACTCTAACTTTATAATTACAAACAATCATGCAAAATTAGTGTGTATAATAGATATTCAAACAATATCTCTCTCTCTCTCTCTCTCTCTCTCTCTCTCTCTCTCTCTCTCTATATATATATAAATATATATATATATATATATATATAGAGAGAGAGAGAGAGAGAGAGAGAGAGAGAATGAATATCTAGATAATTACCATGGGACGATATTCATTCAATCCCCCATCAGTGTGCCCATATTTCCTACAATGTTTTTTAGTCGTTGCCATTAAAGTTCTTATGAGACGTGTAAAACTACATTTTTTGCAAGGGAAATAACATCTACCATCACCCTTTTATCCTTGTTTACTTTTTTCCCACCTCTAATATTTTATGCCATTAATCTTACACACAAAAATACCTTTTCTAAACTTTTGTTGTTATAGAAAGATTATCGCAACATCAGTAATTTGTTAAATATTTATATATTTTATTTCGTCGCCATTTCGATGAATGTTGACCAAGTCAATATTGACTTTGTCAAATAGTTGGGTGACAGTTTGAATAGGGTAACGATAATCTTTGTCTCATCACGCATGCGACAAACTCTACGACAAGCATTGACCAAGTCGATATTGACTTTGTCAAATAGTTGGGTGACTTAGAACAGGGCAATGATAATATTTGTGTTTCCTCCCATGTGACGAACTAGGAGACAAAAGATAGAGTTCATCGCCTAGGAGACGAGCATGGGATGATTAAAAAAAAGATAAATTTGAATCTTTATCTTCATTTTTGCGACTAAAAGCTACTTTCGTTGCCAGTAATTCGTTGAAAATTTTTCAATATGTAGTAGTGACATATATCTAAAAGAGTTTGGTGTCTCTTGCTAAGTTGGTGCTTTGTAGTGGGGATTGATGTCTCCAATACATTTGTGTCTATGAATATCTGTAAGAGTAGGTTGGTGCCTACTAGGATTTGTGCCATTTTGGATTGGTTTCTCCAGTAGGTTAGTGCCTAAAAATATTTGTGATAGTAGGTTGGTTCCTATAAATAATTATAAGGAGATGTTTCATGGTTTTTTCTTGAAATATTTTCCATGTAAATATTGTGTTCCATGCTTTGTAGTTAATATGTGATTGTTTTCTTATGGTTGATGAATGTTTGAAAAATAAAAAAATTGTCTTGTACCGATTCACCCCCCCTTCTCAATATAAGTCTGTGCTTACCATTTGACCTCCCTACCATATCCATTGGGTACTCTTCTTCCCCTCGAATTCGTGATTCGTTAGGTTTGTATGAAGGTTTGTACAAGTTAGTAATGGCGAACATACCTTCCCACTTCACCAAAATTTTGTGAAACTACCAACAAGATATGGATTCATTTTATAGCACAAAATTCCACACTTATGCATTTGTGCCATGGATCAACCCTTTTACAATGCTTGTTATACTTTCCCCCAAAAATACCTCTCAAAAAGCATTTAAAAAACATGCCCTGAAAATATATGTGGGTTTTCCTAGTGCAAAACGTGGACATCCGTGACTTTCCACACTGTAACCCACGGATGCCCTCAAATTTTGTGAAAAATAAAATCATTTCATGTTTTCAGGTGGGTTTTTTGGTTGGGATCATTTCCCAATGAACCTTTCCCATAATCAATGGAAATCAACTCCCCAAACCTCTTTGGTAATATATAAAACAAACATGGAGGGATAAGGAGAAGTCACGTCCTTTTATGCAAAGTTATGTTGTCAATATCTAGCAATCCTCCCTTCCCTATAATTATCTAAGCAACATTCCCTGTAGTCTGGAAACTCCTTTTCCAACACTTCTTTCTCATGTTATGTGACTATAGGGTGTCTCCTTATCCCTATATGAGTCATTGAAGGAAGATTACATTGGTTGAGATGATGCTTGAAGATTCATGTAGGAACCCAAACAGTTGGCTTCAAGACAATGCCTAAAGGTTGGACAAGGTTGTAACTTACCTTTTCCACTTGTCGATAATAAAAGAGTTTGTTTTCCCTCATATTTTTTCTTCAACGTATGTTTATATTTATTCTTACTTTGAATATGAAATATAATGTGCACATGATTTTGATTGCATAACTACTTTCATTGTATCCCTTGTTTTTTATCTTTCTTACAGGTTGGTTCGAATAGAATATCAAGAGCTCCTCAACGAATTGGAGCAGGGATCGACATCATACAGGAGAACAAGGTGCACTTTATTTTCTCCTCTCTATCCCTACTTCCTCATAGTTTAAGTAGTTATTTTCTTTATCTTTTGTGTGTTTGTCATTGAGGGGATATTGTTGTCTCTTTCACTTGAGTCAGAATCTTGACAAAGTTGTTTTTGTTTGTCTTGTCTTTTAAGGATTTATAGCACTGTGCTTGGTGAAGGTAGTTCAACCTTTGGAAGGTGAGTCGATTTTCACCGATAGCTAATCTCTCAAAGTATCCAACCTACCACCCCAAATATTGAGGAGAATTCAAGGCCTTCCTCCCGAGGAAGAGGTTAGGAATAATTCTTCCCTACCCCCTCAAAGGAATTGGCTTGATCAGTCTAGAAATTTTGTACCGACCGGTCAGACCAAGATTGTAAACATTGATCCTCCAGAAGTTAATGTTTCAGAACCAGAGTAGGTAACCATTGAGGACCTTGGAAGTGGGGAGCTCACTCCACACTTTAACCCTTTGTTACCAAAAAAAAATTTGTTTCCATTCGTAGGAGTCCCACCTCCAAAATCATACTTAGTTGAAAGTATCCCTCTCCACATGGCCACTATGGATGACACTTCGCCAGTGTCAGGGTCAGTAGCCCCGAAAACTCCCACCTCAGTGATAGTTACTAGGGGGATCTTTTCTCTTCGTATGTCATCTCAAATGAAAAATGTGGTTCCATCCACCATTTTCATGATGACTAGCAGCATTGCCTCGTCGATTTTTGGTCCCACTCAAGCCTCAAGTGCAATAGAATTGCTTTCATCCACAACAAATTTTTTCTCTTACATAATTTATTTGATGGGCATGCTTAATGCATTAGTTATTTCTCAACCAATGTCCTAGTTTTCGAATATTGGCACAGGGAGCACTCCATCTCCTTACCAAGTCATGTCTTAGGGTGAAGGACACATTCCTTCATTAGCCCCATTCATGAGAAGTGGACCTGTCCAATCTTCCGACCCCAACCCCACATTGGGATGGGAACATCCATGGGTAGTGGACCTCAATTTTATAGTATGTCATCTACGTTGACCCTATTCACACTTTGTGGTGGATTCAGGAACAACCCTTTCACTTCATCTGCAGTGTCGGCAGGGAGAAACCCCTTCCTAGGTCAGTTTTCCCCCTAGTAAGTACCTTTGTCCTTGTTAGGGGAGTCATTGGGGAGTACCCCTCTCCAAGTGCAGTGGAATCCCTCTCAAGGGATGTCACAAGGGGGAAACCCCTTTCCCAGTCAGTTAACCCCTATGCTTGGATTTGTTCCTCCGCATGAGGGGTCCACTGGTGGAAACCAAGGTTTTTATTTTTGGAATCATATAGGTGGAGGAATTACTACTTTTAACCAAGGACAGAAAGGCTTCATCCCAATATTAGGTTTGATAACAAACTCTTTCTGGCATCCTGGTGCCAGTTACAACCCATGACCTTCTTTTCTGGATGCTCATTAGTCAATAACACAGCCTAGGTTACCATTTCCAGCAACTTTGAATTTTCCAGACTTATCCAAGTTGATGAATGATCTCATTCATCACAACCTGAGTTGGCCTACTGTCTCAAGTAAACTACCTTTGGACATTCCAAAATTCAAAGGGAAAAGTAGCGAGGATCCACAGGACCATGTTACAACTTTCCACTTGTGGTGTTCGTCAAACTCATTAAATGACGATTTGATTAGACTGTGTTTTTTCCAGCGTACTTTTAAGCGAGGCTCTACCAAATGGTATATTGAAATTGAGAGGATAAATTACTTGACTTCCAGGGACCTAGCTATGGTTTTCTTAAACCATTCCAACTCCATGTCCAGTATGATGCCAGGAAAAAAATGTTGGCTATTTTTTAGCAAGATGATTTCATGCACATTTCCGATCATATTCGGGAATGGAGGAGAAGGAAGATCTTGATTAAGGATATGGTTCCACCTAAGTTCCTCCTTGAATGGTTCCTAAAGTCTCTACTCCCTTATATTTCGAAGGATGTTGCAACTTTGGGAGTGTTTATAGAGGAACAAGAAATCTTTCGAGCGCAACAGTTAGAGCTCATATACTTTCAATCAAGCATTCTCTATGATATTATGTCGAATGCACCATAATCTGCCCTCAACTTGGAAACTCAAAATTCCAACCCACATGTCGATGGTATAGTGGTTTCTTTCCAAACGGAAGTCACAAACATGTTCGCTAGCCAAATGCATAAACTTTTTATTCAACAACATGCAGTCAGTCCAGCCTCTAGCTTGACCACCCCCGTCACCCAGTCTTTCGATGTACATTTAATGAAAACAAAGACTTAAAAGGGTCCTCAACAACCTAGAGATAAGAAAAAGGGAAAGGGTAATAAATTTGGTGGGGGCAACAATAAAAATTGGTATAAGAATTTTGAGTGGGACAAGAATGAGAAAAGGAAGGTTAATTTTTCTTGCAAGATTTGTAATGATGATCACCTTACTCATCAGTTCCTGCAAATGGAAGAAGCCCAATGTCTCATTAATTTGAATCAACAGCAGTAGCCTACTGTGTTGAAGAACCCTTTCCCACAAGGGGGCACTTCAAGTGCCCCCCCCCCCCTCTAATGGATATAAAGGAGTAGTAAACATGCTTAAATCTTCAAAGCTAAAATATGTATATTTGTCGATGAGAAATCATAATTATGATAAACTAGAGTTGATTGAAAAGGGTAATAAAAATTCTTAAGAGCAGGCCCCTCTCCATATAGAGAAGCTTGATAAAGAGACAGTTTTACATATACCTAAGGGAATTTATAAAAGGACAACGCATAATCCAAATACAAGAGTCACTCCCAATTACTTAGTCGTTGAGGATTTGGCTCATATGCCTGCTGCGATGTCTGCTTTGGAGGTGCTCCAAAGTTTCCCCTCGTAGTGTAATGCGTTGTTATCTACTATAGGAGATTTTTAGTCTTCTAGCCATCTCATCATGAAGTTTGATTCTATTGAGGTGAGGCCATGCCTTCCATATCACATAGCTTTTCAGATTGGGGTTGTTTGCAGCAATCTCTTAGTTAAGAGAATCGTTGTTGATGAAGGAGCTTCCACATCCATGATGTCTTTGTCATGTTGGAAAGATATCAGTTCTCCTGAGCTTACCCCTTATCCTACACTCTTTACTTCCTTCAATGGACGTTCATTTTGACCACATGGTATGATTCCTTCATGTCCAGTTACACAAGGGGGAAAGTCTATTTGCATTGAGGTTGAAGTAGTCGATGTGTCACTCGAATATAATCTCTTGTTAGGAATAAGTTGGACATACGCCATGATATTTGTCATCTCAATAGTTTTTCGGATTATATGTTTTCCCCGTGATGGCAGAATCGTTACCATCGATCAAGTAGCGTCCAACCTTTATAATGTAATAGCTAATCCGGGGACTATTGTCCTTTGGACTGAAAATTCTTAGGAGGCCACTAAGAGCATCGGTTGTGGGATTTACCCCTGACTTATGGGATCTTTTGAATTTCCCGCACTGATTTTGTATGTTTTCACTACTCTTGTTAATAGGGTCGCTTCATTAAGAACATCATATATACATGACCCATGGACCCTTCCCTCGTCATCTAGTATGGTTAAAGGACGAGTGCATGTCAAGATGGAAAAACCCTTGTCTACAGCTCAGGTAGCTTATCAAGCCATTCAATAGGCCATCACAGACTCAGATCAAGCTCTAGTGGTCACTTAGGAGGAGGATCTCTTTCATGAGCCTATTTAGACTCAAAACTCTTCAAGCTCCCAAGACTGTTTGGATATCATCTTTCCTTTGGACAAAGTAATCATCGAGGCAATGGTCGAAGTCGAAAGGCCATGGGAGGATTTGCATCATAGATCATATTTCCTCCATGAACTCAGTTGAATAGAGATTTTAGATTTCAAGTCAGGCATCATTGGAAGTGTCGATGAGGTGGTCAATGTTGAAATATTGTAACTGCAAAGAGTATTCTAATTATTATTGATGTATTATTCATTAGATCAATCCCCTTTTGTGGATTTATCAGGTCGGGTATTGTAAATGACCAAATCTCGTTTTGTGGATTGCTCAAACCCTAGTTGTAATGGGATAAATGAAAAGTCAGCCCCAAAATATATTAAAGTGGTTATAACCACCCAGAATGAGAATTTAACCTTGCCAGTGAGAAGACACCCCAATTCAGCGCCTGCCAAATTGTATACATAAGAGAGACTAGCACCTCATTTGTTAACTCACTCACTTGTTCATCAGAGTGTAAGTTTGGAGCTGCAATTGTAGAAGAAGGAAGAGAGGGAGAGGCACATACTTGAGAGAGGAATTTATGTATTGTTTTCTTTAATCTCTTGGCATTGTATTGGCTATCTATATTAAGGAAGTTTTTTCTAGGTTTTCTCCCCCATGAGGTTTTCCCGAGATAAATGATGTGTCTCTTGTGGTTGTGTATTTCTTGGTGATCCTATCTATTCTATGGTTATCTAGTAAATTGAAAATAAACCTAATAATATATTAAACCTTAACATGGTATAAGATCTAAGCTGAAGAGATCATATTTCACAAGAAGAAGAAAAACGTCGTTGTTGTCGTACATGAAAATTAGGGCTTTTTTATTGAAGAATATTTTCAGCCTCAAAACCATCAAAAACGTGTGCCCTAACCCAATGAATTCTTTGGCACCTTCAATGCACCTTTTCAGTGGGTAGATCTCCCAGAAAGTGAAACCCTAGTTTTCACAAAGTACCAAAAGTACCAGAAAACCAGAAGTACTAGAGTACCAGAAGTACCAGAAAACCAGAAGTACCAGAAAACTAGAAGCACCAATCCAGAAATCCACTGGTCAAGATTGAGGGGGTAAAATTTGGATTTTCAAAAATATGACTATACCAGCTTACTCGCCTCAACTTAGCACATCTATTCCTTGGATCATAATTTCAAAATTTGAAGTTTGAAAAATTAGGGTTTCCTCATAAAACCCTAAGTATCAATTGTAGTTGCAGTACTAGTTGAAGTATCAGCCGTAGTACCAATTCTAGTCACCCTTGAAGTTTTTAAGAGTTGGTGATCATCGTCGCTGCTACCAGATGGTGCCAATACCTGCAAATTCTATCAGAGGTATGTTAATCTTTAAAGGGTATTTGCAGGAGAAGTGATCTCTTGCCATATATCCAAAAGGATATCAAGATCCAATGCATTCAAAGGAATTATGAAACACAACATATTGTCTTAGTATAAGAAGATATGTTAAAGAAAGCACTTGTCATCTTTAGTGAAGAAGACTTGGAAGAGAATAAGCACACTCATTCCTGAGGACAAGGCTTTAGGTTCCAGGTTTGATTAATTAAGTTGATAAGATTCAAAGTTGCACATGACAAGTTGATAACTAGTCTTTGAAAAGTACTATACCCGGTAGCATGTGGGCATATTGAGATAAATGCTTAATGTGATCATTTTCCTGATACAAACTATCATCTCCTCTAGGAGAAATATCTTTTGTTAGTTCCAGGATGCCATGGAGGAATGTTTGATCACAACACTATAAGAGTGTTGACCTCATTTCGTATTGTATTTCTTACTCTTGATCTTTACTTTAGACAGGTCACAAGTGATAGCTCTAAACAAGATATTGTGATGATTATTCATGTTATTGTTTTATCGATTATTATCAAAAGAGTATTATTCTTTCTTGTTGACCTTGTTTCAGGTCACATATGATAACCTTGAGGAAGCTATAGTGAAGGTTGTTGAAGGAAACATATTATATGAGACATGAAGCAGACTATGTACATGACTATATACACTCATGTACCAAAGAAGATGAAGAAGAAGCTATCTCTTGAGATTCAGAGTATCTCATATGAAGATTGATTGAAAGGAGAAGAAGGCTCCAACAATGAACGAACATTAGAACGGGAAGCAAATATCGTTTGAAGCCTTACTCTGTCTTTCATATTTAGACTTGGTATTCAACACCAAGTATACCCTATAAGAGATAATGAAGTCCTTGTAGACTCAGAAGAAATCAAGGATAAGCCTGATCTCATAAAGGATCAGATGGAGAGACAAATTCCAAGATTGGGAGACAAATGGCATGAGAAGACTAGATCATAACTTCAGAGACTCCTAGAAGATATTAAGTCTTCAGGAAGATTCCCTTGTTTCAGTAACAAAGAAGGAAGCTAATCAAAAAGACTAGGATATGGATTCTTCTGTGAGACTAGAAGAGAAGTCAGTATTGAATTCCAAGATTGATCTATAAATATTAAGCATGTTGTAGATGTATAAAGTTTGATGTGTGTCTAAGAGGATTCTCCCATCAAGAGGGAAAATACAATGACAAGACACTTAATCCGGTTATTGAAGAAATAGTTCTAGTATTTATGAAGACAACCAAAAAAACCATGATTCATATATAGTATGAGATGCAGGGGGAGAAATCCCCATATTTAAAATCAAGTGGTAATTGTTGCATTACATTAATTGGGTCATGGAGACATGACTACAATGATAGATAAAGTTACCTCCATGAAAGAATAAGAGATAGCTTCAGTATTAGTTATTGAGCCACTCTCAATTTCAGATGAAATTGTTGCCATAATAGAAGAAGAGGAGTTACTCTCAGATTTTGGCAGCCACAGTGAGAATGAAGCAGTCATTCTCAACCTTAGAGCAGTTGCAAGTGCAGAGTCCCAGATTCTAGAAGGATTAGTTGCAGAGAGAGTAGAGGACATACTCCCATACAGTGAGACAGATAGTGCCTTGTAGAAAGCACATAGAGCTAGCACATGTTTGTGCAGATTGAGTTGCATATGAGCAAGTGTACCAGATCGGTACAATGTAACGTGAAAATTTGGTTTGAAGATTGAAGATATAAAGACTCAGGTCTACAGGTTGAAGGAATCTTTGTACGTATTGAAGAAAGCTCCTAGATCTTGATTTATAGTTTCCTTAAGAGCTTGGGAGTTACCAAAGAGTAAAGTTGATTCTAACATTTATCTCAAGGTTATGAATGATGAGCCAGTGATGTTACTACTATATGTAGATGATGTATCCTTGACAAGATGAAGAAAATCTCATCACAGATTGCAGAAGAAGCTCGCCACAGAGTTTTATGGAAGACCTAAATGCATTATCTCTTAGGTATTGAAGTTTGGCAGAGCACAAAGAAGATCTTCCTTAACCAAGGGAAGTGTGCAGTTAAAATTGAAAAGGGTTGACATATTGAAATCAAAATCCATGTACACACCCATGGAAACGAAGTTGAAGCTTCTGGTAGATACATCATCAGAATTGGTTGATGCTACTTTGTTCAGACAGATTACTGGTTCAGTGATGTATCTGACGAATACCAGGCTAGATATATGTTTTGCCTTGAGTCAATATCTAGTAGAACCCATACGTGTTCACATTGTTGCTGCAAAACATATGATGATATACCTTAAGGGTATGTTGAATTTTGGTCTCTATTATACTAGAGATCTTGACTTCAGACTGAGTGGTTGCACCAATTCAGATTGAGATGGAAGTGTTTATGATAGAAAGAGCACTTCAAGATGTTGTTTAAGTCTGAGGTCAGCCAATTATCTCATGGCAGAGTAGGAAGCAATTTAGTATTTCTCCAAACATGGAAGAAGCAGAATACATTGTTTCATGTTCTGCCAGTTGTGAAGCCATATGGATTCATATGTTGTTGACCGATCTATTTGATCTAGAGATGGAAGCCACCATGATTCTATGTGATAACCAAGTTGTATAAAAATGATGGAGAACCATGTGTTCCATGATGAGTTGAAGGACATAGAGATCCGGTATCACTTCACCCATGATATGATGCAGAGAGGAGATATAAAACTCCAATATGTTGGCTCAATTGAGCAGGTTGCAGACCAAGCCTATGTCTTGTGTAAAGTTTAAATACTTTTGAGACAATCTTGGTATAGTCCGAAAGGACCTTCCTTGAAAGAGCGAGTAGTGTTGTGATGCCATCCCCATGCTGATGTGCCAGCTTAATTGTTGTGATGATGTACCAACTTAATTTTTGTGATGATGATCCAACTTAATTGTTGTGATGATGTACCAGCTTAATTGTTGTGATGATGAGCCAGCTTAATTGTTGTGATGATGTACCAACTTAATTGATGTGATGATGTGCCAGCTTAATTGTTGTGATGATGTGCCAGCTTAATTGTTGTGATGATGTACCAGCTTAATTGTTGTGAGGATGAGCCAGCTTAATTGTTGTGATGATGTACCAGCTTAATTGTTGTGATGATGTGCCAACTTAATTGTTGTGATGATGTACTAGCTTAATTGTTGTGATGATGTGCCAGCTTAATTTTTGTGATGCCAGCCTTGTGTTGATGACATGCCAGCCTCATGTTGTGATGATGTGTCAACCTCGTGTTGTGATGATGTGTCAGCGGCATGCTGTGATGATGTGCCAGCCTCGTGTTGTGATTCCATCTTCGTGTTGATGATATTGTGTAGCCAGCTTTGTGTTGTGATGCCAGCCTTGTGTTGATGACTCTCAGCCTAGTGTTGATGTTGATGATGCTCCAACCTTCATTTTGTGATGTTGTTGTTGTTGATGATGCTCCAGCCTTTGTGTTGTGATATTTTTGTTTTTGATGTTGTATCAGCCTTGTGTTGTTATTGATGATGATGATGTATTAGTGTTATACTAATCCATATTGATGAAGTTGATGATGATGATGCCACTTTAGCTTCTTGTTGAAGTTGATGATGATGATGCCACTTTAGCTTCTTGCTGAAGTTGATGATGATGATGCCACTTCAGCTTCTTGTTGAAGATGATGATGATGATGCCACTTCAGCTTCTTGCTAAAGATGATGATGATGATGCCACTTCAGCTCCTTATTGAAGATGATTATGATGATGATGATGTTATTTCTTATTTCATGCCGAAGATGATGATGTTACTTTAGCCTCACGCTGAAGATGATGATGATGTTACCTTAGCCTCATGTTGGTGAGGATGATGATTCCATTCCAGCTC
>JZKD02S0248264.1:219413-248302 GCA_000966675.3 Picea glauca
AGCTCCCTACTATGAATGATGATATTGATGATGAGAAAAACTTCTGATGATTTATAGATATGCCAGTCAGTGTTCCAAGATGTTGTTGATGATGTTTCCCTCTCTCTCGCTTGATGTTGTTGTAGAATACCATTCTTGTTAAGGGGGAGTGTTTAAATATTGTAACTGCAAAGAGTATTCTAATTATTATTGATGTATTATTCATTAGATCAATCCCCTTTTGTGGATTGATCAGGTCAGGTATTGTAAATGACCAAATCCCCTTTTGTGTAATGGTCAAACCCTAATTGTAATGGACTAAATGAAAATTTGGCCCCAGAATATATTAAAGTGGTTATAACCACCCAGAATAAGAAGTCGACCCTGCCAATGAAAAGACACCCCAATTCAGCACTTTCCAGATTGTATAAATAAGAGAGGCTAGCACCTCATTTGTTCACTCACTCACTTGTTCATCAGAGCGCAAGTTTGGAGCTGTAGTTGGAGAAGAAGGAAGAGAGAGAGAGGCGCATACTTGGGAGAGGAATTTGTGTATTGTTTGCTTTATTCTCTTTGCACTGTATTGGCTATCTATATTAAGGAAGTTTTTGCTGGGTTTTCTCCCCCATGAGGGTTTCCCAGGATAAATGATGTGTCTCTTGTGATTGTGTATTTCTCAGTGATCCTATCTATGCTATGGTTATCTAGTAAATTGAAAAGAAACCTAATAATAGCTTAAACCTTAACAGTCAACATCTCTATGGATCCTGAAATTGCTGAAAATGTCTTTATCGAAGCAGAATGCTCATGGGATGAGATCGATCAATATACAACACTCTTTAAGGATTTTCAAGATGTGTTCACATGGTCTCATGAGGAAATTTCTAGTATTGATCCTCAAATAGTTCAACACGAAATTAGAGCCTATAAAAATTCAAAGTCGGTTCATCAAAAGTTGAGACCTATGAACCCAAGAAAGGCAGCAAAAATAAAAGTGGAAGTGGAAAAGATTATTAACACATGCTTTATCTACCCAGTTCCTCTGGAAGAATGGGTATCCAACCATGTTCCCATTGATAAGAAGTAGGGTACAATCCGTCTTTGTATGGATTTTAGGGACTTGAATAAGGCGTGTCCTAATGATAACTTCCCGACTCCATTCATTGATCATATCTTGGATGAGTGTGCGGGGAGTGAAATATTCTCATTTATGGATGTTTTTTCCAGCTACAACCAAATTGAAATCCGTCCAAAAGACCAACACAAAATGACCTTCATATGTCCTTCGGGCACTTTCGCTTACAAGAAAATGTCTTTTGGTCTCAGCGGGCCATGATGTTTTCCTTTCATGACTTAAATCATATAGTGGAGGAATACTTAGAAGATATCATGTCTCACTCGAGCAAGAGGGCTCGACATCTCTTACACCTCCGCTTAGTTTTTGAACGATGTCATTTCTATAGTATTCTATTGAATCCACACAAATGTAATTTTTGTGTGACCTATGGTCGTCTTTTTGGATTCATAGTTTTGAAAAAAGGGATCATGCTTGACCCCTTGAAGGTTTATGAAATGACTCATTTTCCTCCCCCACATACAATCAAACAAATTCAGAGCCTACAAGGAAAGTTGAATTTCCTCAGGCATTTTGTCCTGAACCATGCTAACATAACAAAAAGATTTATGTTCCTTTTGAAGAAAGGGGTCCCATTATGTTGGGACAAATTTTCACAATGTTATTTTGATGCTTTGAAGAAGGCATTGGTTTCAAATCCATTGTTAAGTCCCCCGGATTACAATCGAGACTATTTGTTGTATTTAGCAGCATTTGATTCTTCAATTGGCATGGTTCTAGTTTAGGAGGATGATGAGCTCCAAGAGAATGTCATATATTACTTGAGTCGTGCTCTCATGGGTCCTGAACTTAGATATTCACATGTAGAGAAATTGGCACTGACATATTTTCATGATGTCCAGTAACTCTGACATTACATTTTGTTATGAAATAGAACCATCATCGCCATGATCAATCCATTCAATATGTTTTGACTAGGAGAATTATCGACGATAAGTACAACAAGTGGATTGTTTTTCTTCAAGATTTTTACTTGGACTTTGCGTCTGCAAAATATAAGAAGTATTTATCCTTCATTGAGCTAATGTCAAAGTTTCTGGTAGAGAATGAGGAAGGAGAGACAACAGACTCAATTCTATATGAGCACATTTTCCTCATCTCTTCCTCCGATCTGTGGTATGAGGATATCCTTATATATCTCCAAACTATGAAGTTCCCTACAAAATTATCAAGAGATGAGCGGCGATGGATCTGTCATATGGAGAAAAATTACCTAATTATCGTTGACACTTTGTATCAATGAGGCGTGGACTCGATCCTTAGGCATTTCTTAGCTCTTGAATAAGTGGAGGTTGTTTTGAATGACTTCCATAGCGCATCATGTGGTGGTCATCTCTCTAGGTTGGAAATAACCCAAACAATTTTACGCACAGGATAATTTTGGCCTACGATCTTTAAAGATTGTGTTGAAGTGGTCAAGAATTGTCATCCATGCCAAATTTTCACTAAGAAAATGTGTTCACATCCTGCTCTAATGTTTCCCATCATCAATATTGGTCGCTTCACTAAGTGGGGGGTAGATTTTATGACATGCCCCTTGACTTCAGCTAGGGGGAATCGTTACATCATCATAGTCGTTGACTACTTTACTAAGTGGACCAAGGCTATGCCAACATTTTCCAATGATGGGGAGACAACAACACTTTTCATATTCAACCAGGTCATTTCTAGGTTCAGAGTTCTGATAGACATTGTCACTGACCATGGTAGTCACTTTCATAACCATATGATGTCAGAATTAGCATCAAAACTGGGGTTTAGGCGGAAACACTCGTCTGCCTATTATCCCCAAGATAACAGTCAGGTGGAAGCCATGAACAAATTATTGAAAACGATTTTAAGAATAACGGTGAATTCAACCCAAACCAACTGGAATTTGATGCTTTATCCATCCTTATGGGCTTATAGAACCTCAGTCAAAATTGCTATTAGTTTCTTAATGTTCCAACTTTTTCATGGAGTAGAAGTAGTTTTTCCTATTGAATGTGAAGTTCCTTCCCTCAAAATAGTAGTCGAGCTCCTTCCCCAAACATGAATCAACTTGAATAATGCTTGGTTTAACTTGTACATCTCGAAGATCAACGTCGAGATGCATATTTAGAAAAATGTAGTGCATAAGAAGTGAGTCAAGTCCTAGTGCGATAATTTTTCCCATCCCATGGTGTTCTCTGAGGGAGATATTTTGTTGATCTACGACCAGGACATGGATTCCTTGGGGGGAAGGAATGTTTAACCCCATGTGGTTCAGCCCTTATGTCATACGATGGGTTTTAGAGAAAGGATCCTACGAACTCACATATTTTGAAGGAAATGTGTTGTCTAAGCCCAGAAATGGGATCTACTTGAAGAATTATTATTCTTAAGCCTCAGGGCTTGATCATTAGCGCTCTTGTATTTATTTTCTTTATTGTACATAGGCTTGTTTATGGTTTTAGTCCCTTTGTTTCAATAGTGATTGATGTTCTTTTGTTGTGTTGAAGATGCCCAATAACTCATTAATTTACTTCAGATTCATGGATGGCACCAATTTCCATACTCAACACCTAGCATTCGTTGCTTGGGTAATTATTCACCTTCTAGGCAACTAGTGCCCACTGGAGGTGTGTATCGCGGGTAAACTACTAACAATGTTGTTGAATATATCATTGTCATTGAGCTTTTGCGAGATGCATTGTCTTATGGTATTTATCACCTTCAAGTGTTCATGGATTTGCAATTGGTGGTTTCACAATTAAATGGTGTGTATCGAGTTTGTGATCTGTTACTATTACGATTTTTCCTTAGGGTACATCTTCTAGAACGGTATTTTGAGTTTATTACTTATGAACATGTTCCTAGGAAAGATATTGAATTAGTTGATTCCTATTCTAATTACGTGTTAGATTGGAATTTATATCATCAGTAAAGTACAAGCACACGCAGTTACACTTAAATATACACATTTGCAATAAAATAAAAAAATGTATATAACACACAAAAATATATATTTATAGCAAAATGAGATCCATCAAGTCCAAAATGTGGGGCCTCCTAGACCCCGAAGGTCATATAATGTTATGCAAGTACAATTTTTTTCTATGAGCACATAATATGGTTAGGCTTGAGGCTAATGCAACCTATCATAACAAACAACGACATTTTTCGAACACCAGAACAGTCGAACCCATGGCTTGGGTACTCCCACGACATGTTGTTGCATCCCTACAGGGAGGTCATCAATGGTATCCATAGGAACATTGTGCATGAGGGCCTCTAATTTGTGTTCCACACTACACAAGGTCCTCGCTGCATCATCACTCGATCCTACCTAGTCATCTAGGTCGTGGGGCATTAACCAGTCTCACGAGTGCTCTATCTGCATAAAAGTAAGGTACCTGTTAGTATTTTGGGTCTCACAAAAAGATAGAAATAGTTATATTTTCAAAAATTAAAAATTAAATAACACTGAATGAAAATTTACCTATATCTTGTAGCTTGTGATCTCAAGAAGGGATGATGACGTCTGGGTCGTTGGTGAAATCAATGCCCGCATATGGGTAGTCCTCAATGAAGGGAGTTTGTCTCTCCCACTAACCAAATAATTCATCATCAAATGGATTGTACATTTTTCCACCTCCTAAGCGAGCTATGAGATCGATCCATCAAACCATAGAAGGTCATGGTCGCAAGTGTCCTCGTATATGTTTTCGCGGGCTCATCATGGGAAACCACTCGAAAAAGAAAGTGCATAAGACACTACCAAAGAAAAATTTATTCGCCTTCCTAAGATTGAAATATGTTAGCTATGCTTTCATATTATTGAGCATGGTAGTGCTCCAGCCATACATAGTAGGGAATAAGCATTCAAACCCATATTTCATTTTCACCTATGATACCAAGTGTAAGGAATTGGATCCCACGATCAGAACCAGAGTATATAAGATGACTCAAAGACTCAAGTTGGTAATTTGTTTGATTGGCACTTGAGAGCCACTCTTCTCGATGTCAACATCACAGTACTCGTTGATAAAGTCATTGATACTTTGGCCTCCTCCCCGAGATTGGAAGTTTTTCACTTCCCCTCTCCTTGGAATGGTAATGAAGTAAATGTCTTCAACTGTAATGGTCAAATATTGTCTAGTGAGCATGAATTCCTTGACATTCGGGTTCCAGTAGTCAATTAGGATATTTAATAATCTCCTGTGTGCCCTCATGCCACCAACTTGAAAAATTATACATGCCGCAAGCACACAGAGCTTGTTTTTCTTCATCATCATCAAACATTGCTTGGTCCACCTCTTCATGTTCACATTCTCTCTAGAGAATAAACATCCTGCTCAATTTCCAAGAATTTTGAGTTAACTCTTATTTTTCAAGTACTTTTTTGTGCATCCACAACCTTTAGTTAGAACAATGGTGGATATATGTGACTGGTGTTTCCACCAACCGCAGACATCCGCGGGTTTCCTTAAGACAGCTCGTGGATGCGAAAAGTTGTGTTTATTAAAATGACTTGAAGCTTGAATTTTGAAAGAAATTGAAAGAATGAAATTCAAGATAAGGCGAAAATACTTAGTTTTTTAAGGTGGCAAGTGGGGGAGTTTCTCCAAGCTCCTCATTTTCTCGATTTTCTCTCCAAGGGTTTTGGTCACTTTGGTATTTTTTTGGGTAAAATGGTAAATATGGTATGGTAAATGGGTAAATATATCAATATTTATAAAAAATTTGAAAACCCACTTCCTAAATTTTCCCTATTTTTCTCTAAATTTTCAACTAATGATCAAATGTTTGTAGCATTATCTCCTTTTTGCAGGTCTTAGGTCAATTTGGACTTTTCTCTGATACCTTTATCATTGATTGTTTGAGTCTTTTACAATACTCTAGGCAGGTAATGTGATTATAACTGGCATTTAGGTTATGGTGCATTTCACTCGAACTGTTGCATTATTAGTTATTGTTACCATTTAAACCTAGGTTCAACCCCATTAACAAATGATGAAACCTTTCTCTCTACTTAAAATCATCACTCGATTGATGGTAGAGCTTACCTTCCATGGGTACTCTAGTATAGAATCCTTTTTCATTTTGGCGCTCATGTTGCAAGTTTGTCTCT
Source organism: Picea glauca (assembly GCA_000966675.3). NCBI lineage: Eukaryota > Viridiplantae > Streptophyta > Pinopsida > Pinales > Pinaceae > Picea > Picea glauca. The sequence continues at coordinate 225,620 of JZKD02S0248264.1, forward strand.
AGGCTTGGGGGTCTTGGTTTAGTCTCTCCATGAGTTTGCATTTGAACTTAATTCTTCATACTCTCTCTCGTTCTGGCCTTTTCCTGCAATACCCCTATCTTACATTATGGATTCCATAGTTAATCTTTTTTCAAACTTCTTAAAATTGAAAAATATTTTCGAGTGGCATTGTTCCTTGTACACTCATTAAATGGACTTGAAGGAATGTCTGTCTAGCACAAGTTTACACATTTTTTGGACTTGACAAGACTACTTACGAAAAATGTATACTCTAGTCTATGGGTTACAAGAGTTCTCCAAAGTTGTGTTTTATACTTTTTCGGGCTCAGGGGACTAAATTATGAAAAAGGACGAGGGAGGCCATAGTTAATCTCTTTTCAGACTCCTTAAATATGAAAATATGGTCGAGTGATCTTGTTTCTATCACACTCGTTAAAAAGGTTTTGAAGAGACATCCTTTCGGTATAAGTTTAACCCTTTTTTGGACCGACTGGACTATGTACGAAAAATGAATACACTGGCCCCAGTGACCAGAAGAGTTCTCCTTGGTATGATTTTATTCGTTTTCAGGATCTGGAGACTAAAATTACTAAAAATACCATCATGGGAGGTTTACTTCCCAAAGTTGAGTCATAACTGCATATGCATATTGATTTCTCACGCTTTTAGTCCTAATGTTGCCTTAATCATGCTCTCATTGAACCAATCACCTATGCATTCCTATCAGTTCCCAGCCTTGAAATTATGACCTTGCAACTTGATACCTTATCCCTGGAAGGAACATCCTCCAAGGGTCCTTATATTGCACATGCTTCCTTTCAATGAGCATAGGTATGTTCCTTATGTTATGGAACTAGTTTTCTTTCCCGCGACACTCATTCCTTCCACTGTATGATAACATTCTTTTATTCTTTTTCATGCTTCTATAACATGAAAAAGACAAAAAAAAATCAAAAAACCAAAAATAATGGGAACAAATCTATCTATGTTATTGGCAACAGTATTTTCGCCCTTGAAAAAATCACAATCTTAAGTGAGTATCTCATCATTTTGGGTTTAGCATGGCTTTAGGAGACTTTTTCTCACTTTGAGATTTTCTTCCCTAGTTGGTTATTCTTTCAACTATATGGAGTGTTTGTTGATGCCTCCTACATCACAAATGTATCTCAATTATAGTCATGTTTCTCGAGTCACACAATGTGTCGTTATTATGTTCAAGGGAAAGTTTTCAACCTATGTCAGCCATTCTGCAGTTATCCTTTGACCTTGAAAGTTGGCCTTCCCAAGTCAATCTCACCATCACGAGTATCAGTCTCTTCATTTGATCTCTTCCAAATATTTATCTTTCTGCCACCCCTCGTGTTGGATGATGGAGGATGCCTTAATTCCTTCCCTCCAACGGGTTCCCTCCCATCGACTTCAACACATATTTATCTGGGAGAGGGATCTAGAGTTATGTTTGGTACCTTGGGGCTTGCATTCATCAATGACATGCGCCCTTGTTGTTGACAGTGGGAATACCTCAACATCCCCTTCTCAATAGTTTCTACTAGGTGTTTAACTCCAATTCATTCATTCACACTTGTTAGATAGTACCATGGTACCTTGACTCTCATTATCATTATCGATGGGTTGTCTCGCATTTGTTAATAATATACCTCAATGACAGGTAATCAAACGATGTCTCACTGTGTTCGACTTCAACTCATTTATTCACATAGTGTAGACTTGTACCATGATGGATCGTAGTGAACACTCCAGGTGAAGTACCAACACCACCTATTTTGTGCTCCTTCCTGACTCATATGGTGCCATCTCATAGACTAGTACTCACAGAGGATTGGATTTTTTGTTTCTTTGGTCCCAATTATCCTTTGTTATTGATTTTGAGACATAGCTCCATTGTGTATCTATTCGTGGCTATGATATACTTTGACATGGATCCACTATGTATTCTTCATGGCCATGCTTGCTACTTAATTTATATTACATGGATCCATTGTGTACTCTTTGTGGCCATGGAATATATCTATCTTTTACATATGCCATGGATCTGCAGTGTCCTTGCTTTAGCGGTCATGGTTACATCACTCCTGAGCATGGGTATGCCCAACTTGGGAAACAAAACTCTTTCTTGATCCTTACTAACAGTTATTGTTTTTGGATCAGTTATTCGGTAACCTCCATGGATACTTCAATGCATCCTCACCTCTCAGAGTTCATAATGTATTTCGGCCATCATTTTTCCCTTCTAACCTCACACATTAGGGGGCATATGTTATAGCACAAAATGCCACACTTATACATTTGTGTCATTTCCCAACCTTTTCACAACGCTTGCTAGACTTTTCCCCCAAAAGACCTCTCAAAAATCATTTAAAAAACATGCCACAAGAGTATATCTGTGGGTTTTCCTAGTGCAACACATAGACATCTGTGATTTTCCACACTGCAAACCTCTTTGGGAAGATATAAAAAAAAAAGGAGGGATAAGGAGAAGTCAAGTCCTTATATGAAAATTTATGTTGCTAGCATCTAGCAAGCCTCCCTTCCCTATATTTCTCTAAGAAACATCCCATGTAGTCTGGAAACTCCTTTTCTAGCACTTCTTTGTCATGTTACGTGACTATAGGGTGTCTCCTTATCCCTATCCAATTCATTGAAGGAATATTACATTGGTTGAGTTGATTCTTGAGGATTCTTGGAGGAACCCAGACAGTTGGCTTCAAGACAATGCCTAAAGGTTGGACAAGGTTGTAACTTACCTTTTCCACTTGTTGATAATAAAAGAGTTTGTTTTCCCTCAAATTGTGTCTTTAATGTATGTTTATCTTTATGCTTACTTTGAATATGGCATATAATATGCACATGATTTTGATTGCACAACTACTTTTGTTGAAAAACTTGTTTTGTATCTTTCTTATAGGTTGGTTCCAGTAGAAGATTAGGATCTCTTCAACAAATTCGATTGGGGATCCACATCATATGGGAGAACAAGGTGCACTTTCTTTTATCCTCTCTATCCCTACTTCCTCCTAGTTTAAGTAGTTATTTTCTTTAGCTTTTCTGTGCTTGTCATTGAGGGGATATTGTTGTATATTCCACTTATTCTTTATTTGTTGTGATCCAGACCCAACATCACAGGGGAAAAATCCCTTAATCAATTCCCCAATCCTAAATAAGACATAACCAATGTTTACACAATAAAGACCAAACTCTCCATCATTTTACCATGATAATTTTCAGCACTAGGATGACCATCTGACATTAGGGAGCATAAGGTGCCCTACAAGGTCACCCTCCCTCTCCTCTTATAGTAATTTTGCAAATGCTACATTCCCACTCATGTAAAATTCCTAGTTATTGATTCACTAATATGCCTTTATTCAGCCAACCATATATCTTTTCCATGCATAATTCTAGTTTCTAAATAACTTAATTCATATTATTCACCCAACTCACAACTACTTTTCCTATTTTTACTTATTTATGTCCCCTCTTATCTTTTCCTAATATTTGGGTGTGTGCACATGATAATTCATTTTTAAATAAATAAAATCTTTAAAATAAGAGATGAATACTTTCTATTATTTAGTTTCCATTCCAAACTTGCATCTAATTCACCCACAAAGATCCCCTCTAATTAAATGAATACAAGTATCCCCTCTAATTAAATGAATACAATTATCTCTATATGAAAAATACTTTCATGAGTGCACTTATATTATTTAAAATATCATTTTAAAGGCTATGTACATAACTAACACTTTTCCTTAGAATAGTGAATCTCATTCAACACCAGTATCAATACCAATATAATTAGAACCCAAAGCAAGACCATGATCACTCCACCCTCTAGGTACACACGTTTTCATGGTGGGGGGGAATCCAATGTAACACAGGTTACACCTATGTTAAATCCATCCCATTTATTGATGGTTAGAGAATTATGGTCACGGGACTACCTATCCTTATCACATGCCCTGCAATTATACCTCATGAGTGACTACCTGCAACCTACCTTCATGACATCATCTAACTTCCTAGGTGAAATATCATCTCCAACATTACACACCGATGGAGTTGTTAGTGTTGATATTATGGTATTTGTGGGAGGTATTAACCTCCACTTGTAACCTTTGATGAGACTAGAATATTCTAGGAAGCACGAGAAACCTTAAAGCCTTGGACAATAACCCTAGAAGACAAGTTGGCTAAAGAGAATAATTAATATTGATTTTTTATCCCCCCAATAAGAGAAGTTGGCCCAAACAACTAAGAAGGAGCAGTATAAATAGCGGGTGTTAGACCTCATTTGTGACTCACTCACTCGCAACTGCAGAATACCAGTTGTATGCAAGTTTGGAGAGGAGTTGCAGCTACAACTACTGCAACTTGTGTTTTGGTTTATGACTTGGAATTTCTTCTTGGTCTTTGGTTATATTTTCTTGGTGCAGTAGCCTTGGTTGGCTATTGATTTGCTACCAGAATTTTTCTCTCTGTCAAGGTTAAAGTTCTCATGGCTGGCCATTGTGCCTATGGTTGGGTGACAATATTGCTATATTGTCTATGGTTAAACAAGCACACCCAATTTTCTAACAAGTTATGGGCCAAAACCTTCTTCAAATAGTCTAACCACTGGAAGGAAGTTAGGCCATAATATTATCAAGCTCATTGAAGAAATTCTGCTAGGGTTTCTAGCAGGTGCAGTTATTGAAGCACCGTCGCTAGGGTTACTAGTAGGTGCAGCTGCAAACCCTAAAACCTCTTGCCCAAAACCTTATTATGGAACAACTTACTCAAGGAGAGGATATTCTAGTGCACCTTAGTCCAACACACCTATTGGCACTCTCAGAAGGAAAAAAACATCAAGGTTGAGATTTTGGGTCAAAGTCAAAGTTTGACTAGTCAAAGTAAAAGTTTAACCAGCTATCAGTCAACAGAAATCATGAATGATCATCTACACTATTCAACTCTTGCAGGAACTCTTGAAGATGGCATGTGGATAATTGATAGTGGAGCTTCTAGGCATATGACATGAGACCAATTCAGACTCTCCAGTCTGAATGAAAAGAAGACATCCTACAAGGTAGAACTTGGAGACAAGAACACCTATCCAGACAAAGGAATTGGTCAAGCCTCCATCAAATTGAAATCAGGTAACAATGTTCATTTGAGTAATGTCTTATATGTACCCGGTTTAGAAAAGAACCTTGTATCTATATCTTTCCTAGAAGACAAAGAAAATAGAATAGTCTTTGTAGATGGTGAAGTATTATCTTGTTCTAGAGACTCCAGCATAGAGAATGCTAGAGTTATTGGAACTCATGAAGGTAGATTATACAGACTACTAGAATGTAATGATGAATCTCTTATACATGATGAAGTCAATCCTAGTGAACTTTGGCATAGAAGGTATGATCATCTTAACTATCAAGCCTTACCTTTTCTTGAGAAAATGGTTGAAGGAATACCAAAACTACAATCTACACATGAAAGAACTTTCAGAGGATGTGCTCTTGGTAAAAATGTTAAGAAGCCATTCTCAAGTAGAAATAATATATCTAAGGAAATCTTATATCTAATACATTCATAAGTTTGCAGTCCGATGACAGTCAAATCTCTAGGAGCTTCTCTTTATTATGTAATATTCATATACGATTACTCAAGAAATACTTGGTTATATCTCTTGAAGACAAAGGATGAAGTTTCAAGCAAGTTTCAAGAATTCAAAGAAGAAATAGAAAACCTCACAAGCAAGAAAATCAAGACTTTGAGAATAGATAATGGAGGAGAATACACATCCAAAGAATTTTTTTCCTTTTTCAAAACAACATAGATTAGGAGGGAGCTAATCGTTCCTCATAATCCTCAAAAAAATGGTGTAGTAGAAAGGAAGAATAGATCCATCAAGGAAATTGTGAAGGCACTGATGAAAGATCAAGGTTTATCCATGTATTTATGGGGAGAAGCATCCATGACATCAATATATGTTCAGAACATAAGTCCCCACTGCATATTAAAGGATATGACTCTAGAAGAAGCCTTCTCAGGAAAGAAACCCAATGTGGAGCACTTAAGAATCTTTGGGTGACCTATTTACATTCATATCCCCAAGGATAAAAGGAAGAAACTAGAAACCTCGAGAAAGAAGGGCATATTTGTTGGATACAGTGAATCATCCAAATCCTACAGGATCCATATTCCATACCAACATAATATTGAATGCAGCAGAGACGTAAACTTCAATGAGAATATGTCTTTCAAGAAATCTGTAGAAGAATCCATGGAAGAAGAAGAATATGAAGAGACTAAAGAAGAAAGAACCTATCTTCCAAAAAATCAAAATGAAGAACCAGAACAACTTGATCATCCGATGCAACCATCTGAACCTATTGAATTAATCATTGTACCCAAAATTAGAAAACATCCATCTTGTCTTGAAGCTATTGTACAAGAAGAAGAAAGACTCAAAGCTCCAAGTGGCACCTTCAGAGAAAGAAAAAATCCCAAAAGATTCTCCAGCTATGCAACATGTATGAAAAATATTATAAATGAAGAACCCGCTGCATTTTAAGAAGAAGTTCAAAAGAAATAGTGGAAAGAAGTCATGATAGAAGAACACCAATCTATCATGAAAAATGGCATATGGGAAATCGTTCTTAGACCCAAGGAAAAATCAATGGCAACTTCAAAATGGGTTTATAAGATCAAACATGCAGTAGACGGAAGTGTGGAAAAATACAAGGCAAGGTTCATAGCTAGAGGGTTCTCCTAGAAGGAGGGAGAAGATTATGATGAAACCTTTTCTCTTGTTTCCATATATACTTCTATTAGATCCATTATGTCTATTGCTACTTCCATGGGATGGATTCTACATCAGATGGACGTAAAGATATATTTTCTCAATGGAGCAATTGAAGAAGAAGTATACATTGAACAACCTCAAGGTTTTGAAGTACATTCCAGAGACACTCATGTTTGCAGATTAAAGAAATCTCTGTATGGACTCAAGGAAGATCCAATATCTTGGTATGCCAGAATAGACAGTTACTTAATAAGACTTGGTTTCTCTAAGAGTCATGCAGATCCAAATCTCTACTACAAGGTTGTGAACAATGCACCTGTTATTCTACTGCTATATGTCAACGACTTATTCTTGACATGTGCAGAGTCTCTCATCACCTAGTGTAATAAGGAACTAACTTATGAGTTCGATATGAAAGATATTGGTCTCATGCACTATTACTTAGGACTAGAAGTATGGCAGAAGCATGGTGAAATATTCCTTGGACAAGGAAAGTATGCAGTGAAGATTCTTCAAAAATGTGGAATGATGGATTGAAAATACATGGCCGCTCCTATGACCACAGATATAAGAAAAGTAAGAGACTCATATTCTGATCCAGTAGACCCATCCCTATATCGGCAATTAATTGGATCATTGACTTATCTAGTAAATACTCAACCAGATATTTTATTTGATGTAAACACCTTAAGCCAGTTCTAGGTGGAACCCAGACATGAGCATTGGATAGCTGCAAATCATGTTCTAAGATATAGTCATGGGATGTTAAACTATGATTTAAGATACACCTCATCCAGTGATATACAACTTCATGGATTCATAGATTCAAATTGGGAAGGGAGTGCAGAAGACAGAAGGAGTACTTCAGGGATGTGTTTCAGTTTGGGCTCTGTTATGATATCATGGGCCAATAGGAAACAGAAGTTTGTTCCAGTTAGCACAACAGAAAAAAAATATATCATAGCATGTGAGGCATGTACTGAAGCAGTATGGATGAGGAAGCTTATTTCTAGATTATTTGATCAAGTACCATATTTGACCATAATATACTGTGACAATCAAACTTGTATAAGGCTATTAGAACACGTAGTGTTTCATGACTGATTGAAACACATTGAGATCAACTATTACTTTATTCATGATAATGTCCAGGAAGGAGAAGTGAAACTCTGGTATATCTCCACAGATGAGCAGGTAGCAGATATTCTGATAAAGCCCTTGTCTAGGATAAAGTTTAAGTACTTTCGAGACAAGATGGGGCTCGTGGAGATAACTCCCTTAGTTCAAAGGAAAGAGATGGATCCCTAGGTTGGGAGGGAGAACTGATACATATTATTGATTCATGGGAAGTCATTTTCCAGTTTGGAAAATAGTCTAGGTTGGGAAATTCATTTCCATTCCGGAAAGTGGTTCGAGATTTATGACGGGCAAGCATTTTCTAGGTTAGAAAATGGTCCAGATCGGACAGACATTTTCATAATGAAAATGGTCTGATATATTGTTGATGTACCATAGACAATGATTCCCCTTATGGCTAGTGTGGGGGAATGGTCTAGGATAGTCATTCTTCTTGGCAGTCACTCTGAGTAGTGGTTAAGTAGAATGGTATGCCTCTTCAAGCAGTCATTCTTTCGAAGTTCAAAGTTGTGAGAAGTTTTTAAGAATGGTCCATTTTGGAGGTTGGTGCAGGATAGTCATTTCCTTATGAAATGGTCCAAACAGTCATTCCCTAGGGAAAACTCATTATCTCCAGGTTGCACTATGATTAGTGCTAGAGGAATGGTCGAGTTAGGTGAATGGTCCAGGTTCAGTAATCATGGACATGCATTCCCTAGGGCAGACTCATTCTCTCTAGGTTTCACTATGGTTAGTGTTGGAGGAATGGACCAGTTAGGTGAATGTTCCAAGCTCAGAAATCAGGGACAATTATTCTTCTATGCTTGGGAAGAATAGTCAAGATAGCTCATGGTTGATGTTTTATTTTCTGAGGGAAAATTCCCTTCCAGATCTCATAGATGTGAGTGGAAGAATGATCATATGACTCAGTTTGTATCATGATATTGTTTATGTATATTGATATCAGATGATATGGTTGTTGTAGAGACGTTATGTCTCTGGAAGGTAGTTGTATTCTATTGTGGTGGATGTGATCCACTGATAGTGATTGTGGGTCACTAGTTAGTAGCAGTGTGCTATTGAGATTGGTTGTGTACCACCGAATAGTAGTTGTATACTACTATGAATAGACACAGTAGTGTTCTATTGGATGGAATTGTTCTGATTTCCATGGATATTATCCAGTTGGATAGTGATGATGGTGCTCCTGATTTGATCATGAGATAGCATGTGTGGCTATGTTGATGCTACTGGTTGAATGGTTTGATTGTGCTCAAGACCATTTCCTTTTATACCTCCCTATCTAGAAGGGATTTTTGATATTATGGTAGTTGCGGGAGGTATTAACCTCCACTTGTAACCTTTAACGAGACCAGAATATTCTGGGAAGCACGAGAAACCCTAAAGCCTTGGATAATTACCCTAGAAGACAAGTTGGATAAAGAGAATAATTAATATTGATATTTTAGCCCCCGGGAAGAGAAGTCGGCCCAGACAACTAAGAAGGAGCAGTATAAATAGAGGGCGCTAGAGCTCATTTGTGACTCACTCATTCGCAATTGCAGAAGACCAGTTGTGCGCAAGTTTGGAGAGGAGTTGTAGTTGCTACAACTTGTATTTTAGTTTCTGGCTTGGACTTTCTACTTGGTATTTGGTTATCTTTTCTTGGTGCGCTAGCCTTCGTTGGCTATTGATTTGCTACCATAATTCTTCTCTTTGTCAAGGTTAAGGTGCTCGGGGGTGGCCTTTTTGCCTATGGTTGGGTGACAATATTGCTATATTTTCTATTGTTAAACGATCACACCCACTTTTCTAACAGCTAGTAGGTAGGAAATTGGGTTGATACTCCTCCTTTCCCTATCATACACATGTCACAGCCCCTCCATAATACCCTTACCCATGTGTAAGTTTCTTAATTGGAAGTACTCATCCTTATCTCTACACACATCTAGATAAACACATAAAATATCATTGTCCAAACAAATATAAATCAATTAACATGTCTACAAGATCATATTCAAATCAGGACATAGTCTCTTGAAACCCAACTTGTGCCTACATAACTTGACCCATTCCAGATTCCATATGCATGTAGTTATTTCTTGTCACACTTGAAAAATCATAAATAAATTTGTAAAAATACATCAATTCAACATCACAAATAACATATATTCTTATCATCAAATGAAATCACAAGTTCATACCTCCAATCACGATATTCAACAATATCCAATAATTCTCACATGTTCATGATTCACACATAATCATCACATCATAAATTAATAAACAATCATGTAAGTCAAAAAGTTTCAAGCATACATCTAGTCCAGGTCTTCTCATTAACAAAACCTAGGTTGTCAATACATCACGAGCTACCTCAAATAATAGTGTTAGCTAATACTAAATATAGTCAAAGAGGGTGGGCATTTCTTCCCATTGTATACTTCTAATTTTACTGTTATAGGGGTATGACTCACATCAACAAGTTATCAATTACATTCCTATTAGTGAGGTATAAAAATATAATTGAACTATTATGTAATTATACTAGACAATTCCTACTCTAGAAAATATTCCTTTCAACTCTCTAATGCAATTCTTTCATCTCAAGAATCATTTCTACATAAATGATTCATATCGTATTATATTTGGTTCAATTACTTGAAAATATAGTTATGCATTAGATCCTCACCATTATGAGGGGTCAATTTTGAAGTTATTTCTATGAATGCATCTCCATGTAAACTTAATAACTAAATAATAATCTAAGTTCGTTTATCCAAATGAAGACAACAACTTGGGATTGAAATGTCCCTATGATGGAATTCAAGACAAATATGTCAAATTACAATAATAGGTTTTTATTTGAAATAAAAAAATAAAATATATATTTTCAATTTTTTGGAATGTTTAAACATACTTAAATAACTATTAAAAAAAGATGAATCATAAAAGTAAAACCCGTCTCCCAAAAACCCAAGAAAAATTCACAAATTTTCATGATAATGAGTAGATTTTATTGATTTTTTTATGTTCAAAAAACACTTTAGAATGCGTGAGTCCCCTTAAGGAAACATGAGTATGATTGTTACTCTTCCTTTTGTGAATCAGAAGCACCCTTATGTTCTCTATATTGTTCTTTCTATAAGGTGCAAGCATTCTTGTTTGCCTACAAAAATATATTTCAGATGTTTAAACACACTTAAATCACTATAAAAAAAGATGAATCATATTTCAAATTTTTAGGAATGTTTAATCATAAAAGTTAAACCCGTCTTCCAAAAACCCCAAAAAAATCACAAATTTTCATGATAATGAGTAGATTTTATTATTTTTTTAATGCTTTAGGAAGCACTTTAGCATGCATGAGTCATGAGTCCCCTTAAGGAAACGTGTGACTGATTGTTACTCTTCCTTTTGTGAAGCAAAAGCACCCTTATGTTCTCTCTATTGTTCTATAAGGTGCAAGCACTCTTGCCTTAAAAAAACACACACACACAAATTTAAATTTATTTTTTCCAGAGAATTTTACTATTACTCTTACATTATGGGCTTTTTTACAAAGGATTCATTAGACTCTAAATGCTTAATTGGAGTTTCTAAACAAGTATTTTAAAATTCCAAACTACTAATTATAATTCAAATTTGAAAGGAAACAAATCCCAATGAGAAGATTTCTAAATAAGTAAAAAGATAAAAGTAGAACTAAATTTTTAGAAAGATATATTTTTCTCATATGAATGTATATGTTCTTTCTCCCCGATCTTCATGTCCAATATTTCTCATCCAAAGTAATCCAAACTCCAATTCCAATTTCCATCTAGTCAATTGAGGGAAATCTTACAAGTTGAGCTCCCTACCATATCCATAAGGTACTCTTCTTCCCTTGGAATCCTTAACTTGCAAGGGTTGTATGTAGATGTGTACAAGTTAGTAATGATGAATGGGCCTGCACACTTCATCAATAGATTGTGCAACTACCAAAGAGCTATGGATTCCCCATTTTCAAATTAGGCTTATGAAGGTTTGCACAATCAAGACCAAACTCTCCACCATTTCACTATGAATATTTTCAGCACTAGGATTACAATGTTTCTCCTCGGTCTTCATGTCCAATATTTCTCATAAAGAGTGAACCAAACTCCAATTCCAATTTCCATCTAGCCAATTGAGTGAAAGCTTACTAGTTGAGCTCGCTACCATATCCATAAGGTACTCTTCTTCCTTTGGAATAATTAACTTCCAAGGGTTGTATGTAGATGTGTACAAGTTAGTAATGGTGAATGGGCCTGCACACTTCATCAATAGATTGTGCAACTGCCAAGGAGCTATGGATTCCCCACTCCCAAATTAGCCTTGATCAAGGTTTCCACAATCAAGACCAAACTCTCCACCATTTCACCTTGAATATTTTCAGCACTAGGATAACAATCCAACATTAGGGAGCATAAGGTTCCCTACAAGATCACGCTCATTCTCTTCTTATAGTATTTTTGTAAATGTCACATGGCTAGTTATGTAATTAATATGCCTATTATTCAACCAACAACTTTACCAATCAAATTGTTGAGCAAAGAAGATCCATTATCCCACAAACAAGAAAATCTCATACACCAATTTAATGTCTAACTTGATCATGACCTTAAAAATAGATTATTATTACTACTATTAAAAAAATAACACAACAACTTTATATCTAATAACAATGTTGAGTTATACAACCAAAATTTACAAACATTAAATATAAAATTCATAAAACAACATAGCTTATCAACTCACAACATGTTACCAACAAGTAAATCCTAAATATCAAGAATTGTGTTATATGATACATATCCTTACCATTTTTAAGGTAACAAGAATTGTAATCGTGTTCAATGATACTTATCCTAACCATTTTTATTTTATTATATAATGATATAATCTTTGAAATATCTATTCTTTCTTTCATATTTTATTGATATATACCACTTAATTGAAAAAAAATCAATAGCATAATATATGTGAGCGACTTTTTCTTTTCTATGTGTTTTATTTTTATTTTATGATGCTATCTTAATGATATTAAGATAATTTATTTTTTTTTATGATACTATTTTCTGCGTTTTTTAATCTTATGATACTATTTTCATTTTTATGTGCTTTTGATTTAATGATATTATTTTTAGGTTGGTAATTAACTTTATGAAACTTGTTTTTTGATATGATTTTTTTTACAATATTAGAATAATAATTACATTGTGAATCCTTTTAAATTAATGTTTTAGATTATAATTTAATCATTACAAAATAAAAATTAATTTTATAAAGTGTTGGTTGTACTAGTTCAATTTTAGTTGTTTTAGTTACAATTTTTCTTCTTTATCTATAATATGATAAGGAATTTTTATGATGTCAGTAAGCATTTAAGAATTTTCAAGGAATTCTACTTTAGTATGGGTATAATTATGAAGATTAACAAAACAAAAATTTGGATAATCAAATCTCACAATATCACCTTTAAAACTTTCATATATGACAACAATAGCTTGTAGAAAGTGCCTTCATACAAATATCTTGGAACCGATATTCATCACAAGCTCAATTAAAACTATCATGTTGATAAAAGGATAAATGGAGGGTGTAAAGCTTATTATGGACTTGAAAATAAGTATAGATTAGCTAACCTTTGGTCATGGGATAAGAAAAAACCCTTCTTTGATACTCTTGTCACTCTAATTATCTTATACAGATGTGAAGTTTGGGGATGTAGTATCTCTAGAGAATCTCGGAGAAAGATAGAGAAAATCCAAAAAAAAATTATAACTTATAATATCAAGATTAAAGGAAATACACCCCATCATATCCTCCTCATCAAAACAAACCTTTCCCCTATTGAGTGCACGACCATGACTAGGTACTTAGTGTACAAGAACAAGATAAACAACATAGATGATAAGAGGCTCACCAAAATTGCTTCAAACTCTAGCCAGAACCACGAATGGTTCAAAAAGGGATGGCATCAAGACACCAAGTCTTGGATGAATCATTGGGGAATATAGGAAGATGTCATTATGTGGAATATCAATAGTATTAAAAATATAATTACATTTAAATTTAAAGAGAATATGTGGTGCGATGAAGAATTATAAGATAAAAGGAAGATAAGATACTACAAGTAGGTGGTCAACTCTAATCTAGAAGATCAAAAGTATCTCTAAGTTCTAACTAGTGCAAAGAAGAAAATCAACATTGCTAAGATACAAACCAACTCCCACAAGCTACATAATGAAATTGGGCATTGGACAATTCCCAAAACACAGTGGGACACAGGAATATGTCATCTTTGTGACACTAAGAAGGTTTAAGATGAAAAACAATTTCTCCTATAGTGTCTTTTGTATACCCAAATTATATCACAATACTAACATTCCTACCTTGTAAGTCATCAAAACTATGACTATCTTGGAACACTTGTCTGAATTCATTTTTAGTAAAAAATAAGATTTTAAATAAATCTAAGTAATATCTTACCTTTCTTAAGATCCAACTAATTATAATTTCAATAAACATATATATGAAAAAAATAAAAATTATTTATAAAAAAAATTCACAAATAAACAAAATTCCCCAAACATGTATAAAAACCATACCCTACCAAATGCATGTATAATTTATATATTTTTTAAATGTTATATATCATGTTGTTTCCTTATTCAATATTTATATGAGTTCCAAACCTTTAATATCCAAATATTAGAATCCAAAAGTGAGAAGAATCCTCCACAGATTATGACAACCATAAGCAAATGGTAATTTAAAGTCAACGTGGAGGAATCCTCCAAAGCTTATCAGAACCACAAAATAATTGTGGCAATACTATAAAGTGTTAAGTGTTTATAATAGAATATCTTAACCTTATGACAATCATAAGCTAATGATGTTTTAAATCCAAATAATATAATTCTTCAAAGCTTATGACCGCATTATGATGATGGCAATGATAGTTTTGGAATCCTCTATAAACTATTAAGTACTTCTTTCTACTTTATAATTATAATATAATGATAGCTTTGGAATCCTCTAGAGCTATAAGCTATTAAGTACTTCTTTCTACTTTATAATTATAATATAACATATTTTTAAATGTTTTTTACTATTAAGTACTTTTTTCTACTTTATAATTATAATATAATATCCTTTTAAGTGTTTTTTTGTAAGTGCTAGTTTATAATATCCAAGCTCAACATCATGTCTAGAGAGAAGGTTTATTAGCGAACATCAAAATAGATAAAAAAAATAAAAATAAATAAATAAATAGTTTCCTCAACTGGGTGTTGTTGCATGGGAAAGCAAGCCATAACACTCGAATCACTGCTTGATTGAGATTGCGCTATTCCCTCCCATGTCTAATATAATAAATGAAAAGTTCTATGTAAAGAATATAATACAATTAGAGTGTTTAACAATTTTGGAAGTGGTAAGTTATTAGTTTTAATAAATATTTTTAATAAGAAAATATTAATTATTATTTAAAAATTAATTATTTAATATGAAAATAGATGATTAAGGAATTATAATTTAAAGATAGAAACTATTTAAAATAATACATTACTAAAGATAAAAACTATTTAAAATAATATACTATTTAAAAAATATTATTAGATAATCACATTTATTTCAAAGAAATATTTCATTAAAACATTCAATAATCATAAGGAAGGAAGTTAGTTTATCAATTTTAATGTAACAAAATTAAAGTAAAAACTCCTTAAAAATTCTATTTCATTATGCTTAGTAATTAAATATTTAAACTTTATTTATATATGTCTTTAAACTCATGCATGCATTGTGTTCCATAGTTAATGTTCTCTTGTTTTTACTATGTGTTGTTTTTACTATGTGTAGAGTCACATTAGGGATGCAAGAAGTTTCATGTGTTTATAGCAAGTTCTATAGAAACTTATAACAAAGGGTATGTCACAATATATCCTTTTAGCAAGTATGTAGTAAAGGCTTTTTATGAGTTTGTTACTTATAAATTCCCTTGTCTTGAGGGACTCTTAGTTGGTTCTATAATTAGTCTTACAACATTCATTTTGAAATTGTTGATATATGCAACAAGAATATTCATATCTTGTATGTTAGAAAAATTGTAATAGAACTTGCAACATGTTCCACAATTATTGTAGAAGTTTGTTGGAAACCCACAATAAGGTGTGCCAACATTTGTTTTCTTTTTTTTTATTAGCTTTTAGTATTATTTATTTAATTAAAAATGTTTTGAAGGTAACCTTTAAAAATACAATATTTTCTAAACTTTTTAATTTTTAAAGTTTCACATGTATAGGGATTTTAATTTGATTTTTATAACCATTGATTTTGTACAACTTGTATACAACGAAAATCTTAAAACTTTTTATTTTATATTTTTAAAATCTAAATCATTGTAATTTGTTTTTTCTCTTTCTTCTTAAAACATTTTCATTTTATATTTTCAAAATTTAAATCATTGTAAATAGTTTTTCTCTCTTTCTTTATATTTTTTAAAACCTTTTTAAAAACTCAACATTGATGTCGTGCAGAAAAGATTGATCTTCTATTACACAACATCAAAATAATATGCTTTCAATAAAATTTGTTTCAATAAATAAAAAATAGTTTTGTGAAGTGGATGCTATTGCATGAGAAAGCAAGCCATCACACTTGAACCATTGTGATCTTCCCTTTCATAATTATCTAAAAGGTTGTAAAAAAAAAAAAAAAAAATCTATGTAAATAACACAATTAGAATGTTTAACAATTTTGAAATATGATACATTATAAATAATTAATTTTAATAAATATTTTTAATTAAAAAATATCAATTATTTATTTTAAAAAATCAACCACTTAACATGCACTTAACATAAGATTAGATGATAAAAGAACCATAAATGAAATGTAAAAATTGTTTAAAACAATACATTACCTAACAATCATAAGACAATCATATCTATTTTAAAGAAAGACTCCTCTAAAACATCCAATAATCACATAGGATCTAGCTCATTCATTTTAAAGAATTAAAATAAAGTGCAAATTCCTTAAAATTTATAATTCATTATGCTTAGCAATTAAATATTTAAAATGTATTTATATATGCCTTCAAACTCGTGCATGCACTATGTTGCAGGGCCAATGTTCATGATTTTACTATGTGTAGGGCCACGATGGGATGCAAGAAGTTCCTCTAGTCTATAACAAGCTCTACAAGAACCTATAATGAAGGGTATGCCACAATAAGCCCTATTAACAAGCTTGTAATAAGGGCCTTTTATGGATTTGCTACTTATAAATTCCTTCCCTTGTCTTAGGAGACTCTTAGTTGACCTTATAACGACTCTTACATTATGTACCTTAAGACTGCTAATATATGCAACAAGAACATTCCTATCTTACATGTTAGTAAGATTATAATAGAACCCACAACATATTCCATACCCATTATGAAAACCTCGTTGGAAGCCCACAATGAAGCCTACCAATATCTTCTCTTTTCTCTCTTTATAATTAGTTTTACTATTATTTATTTAAGTAAACAAAAATTGAATTTATCTATTTTAAAACTTCCCTTAAATGTTATCTTTTAAAAATACAACATTTTCTAAACTTTTCAATTTTTAATGGTAACCTTTAAAAATACAACATTTTCTAAACTTTTCAATTTTTAAAGTTCCACGTACATGGGGATATTAATTTGATTTTTATAACCATTGATTTTTTACAAGTTTCATACAATGAATACCTTAAAACTTTTTATTTATATTTTTAAAATCTAATTCAAAGTATAGAAACCTATAAAAAAAAATATTTAAAAAAAAAAAAATTGATTAATAAAAATGAAAAACTTTTTTATTTATATTTTTAAAATCTAATTCAAAGTATGGAAACCTATAAAATATAATATTTAAAAATAAAAAATTGATTAATAAAAATGAAAATTGAACTAGATGATTATTTTTAAAGCTTTTTAAAAGAGAATATCAAAATATTTAATTTGTAATTTGTTTAGTTTCACGACAATGTTTAAAAACTTTTTCCCACAGAAAATTCACACTAATTATATTAATATATAATTTTTCAGACATCACCGATCTTGAATAGATCCAATACAAAAATCGTCCCACTCCCAACAGTTCTTCACAATATACAGATTTGGACATTCCAAAAAAACAAAACAACATCACTAAAAGACACTTAAATACTCCTCAATCTAACAAGACCAACTAATCACTTTGAACCCAGTACCAAATTTCCAAGAGAGACCCCGATATTAAAAAATGTCAAAATACTAGACAGTTCCAGCCGACTCTCCATCCCAGGGATAATAAAAGAAACTTCCACTCGATGCCAACAAAGCTTGCTTTGATAGCCTATATGCCACCAGATTGGTCTCTCTATAGATATGTTGAAAGGTAATATCCCTGAAAGTAGAAACCAGTTTGCTAGTTTTCCTTTTCCAGCCTTCTATATTTATTGCTCGAAGATTTCCTTTTTTTTAAGCCAATCAATTATTTCTTTTGAATCACCTAGTAACTGAATATCTTGAATATCCAAATGCTTTGCAACAAAAAGAGAATCCCACGCGCCCAATAGTTCTACTTTGGTGTTTGTTCCCTCCCCACCATTGAAATACCATCTATATTCCTTCGCATCTCTAGTTTTTACAACACCACCTGCTCCACTCCTGGAACCCCCTGCCACCGAAGCTCCATCAAAGAAAGCCACTGCAAAACCAACAATCTTGTTTATCGAATTCCCTCTTAAAATTTGTTGATTTGTGACAATAGACTTATTTCTGAAGGCTTCGATAGCCCTGTGAACTGCCACTCTAAAAGATGGATTCTTTCTTTCAAAAATCAATCTATTACGCTCCAGCCACACATTCCAACAAATCAGCAATGGCAACTTTTTTGACAGTTCCTTTTTCTTGCTCAAGTCATCCATACATTCACTGAGAGAGGATCCCTTCCATGGCAGTCTCAAATTTATCAACTGCACACAATAAGACCAAGCCTCATTTGTAAAGAAGCAATGAATAAAAAGATGAGGTATGTCTTCTTCATGTTGCTTGCACAGAAGGTGAAGGCCTGGACCACTCCACCCTTTTGCTTGGAGATTATCCCAGGTAAGTAGCTTATTCTCCAGTGTCAGCAAGAAAAATAGAGTGATTTTCAATTGAACATTGTGTTTCCACGGATTTTCTTTCCAGCCATGCCGAGTCAGAAGGTTCTGGGTAGATAAAATGGCATTATGACATTTTTTTACTGAAATAACCCCTAATAGATCCCCCCTAGTCCATAAGAGAGAATCAGTAACATCCCCCAACAGGGTGACGCACGCCTTTTTTAATTCCACTGTGTATGTAGTCCACTCCGTCATGAGTGCTCCAGACAGACCCAAATCGTTGTTGTTTTTCCACACTTCGGCAAGGGTTCCAGGATCCCGATGACTGGACGCTTGTGCTAAGGAAAGGATCTGTTTTGAGTTTAAAACCTTCGCTAGCTCTGAACTGAGAAGGGACACATCCCCCATACCAAGTATCTTATCTCTACCAATAGAGATATGTTTCCCTGCCCCTGGATTCTAGCTAATCCAATGATTTAAAATGTGAAGAGAACGAACTAAACTTGCCCATACCCTCGAGACTGCAAGGAGATTGTGAGTAGGCTGTCTAAGCCAATAAAAAAGAGTATTATTATGAAGATACTTGTCAATGATTACCTAATTCCAGATACTTTGCTGAGATAATAACCTCCATAATGTAACTGCATTCAGGGCCAAATTGAAATGATAGAGGTTAAGGAACCCCATCCCCCATTTCTTTTAGGCCTGGAGAGAAACTCCCATCTGCAGAGGTGAAACTGGTAAGAGTCATTACGTCCATTCCATAAATAGTGAAAAATTACTTTGTGAATCTTGTTGATGATTGAGCGAGGCACAGACTCCATTGACATTCAAAAGAACGGTTGTGCTTCCAAAACAGATTTTATCAAAATGTATCTACCCCCTAATGACAGCCACATGTTATACCATCTTGTAATTTTCTGAGAAAATATGGAAACGAGCTAATCCCAATCAACTTCACGGTGTGGGTCGATATTTAAATAGTACCCCAGGTACTTAAAGCCATCGGAAAGGGCACTGAAAGAAAATTTTAGAAGAGATTTGAAAGGAACCAGCTCCAAATCGCTGAGACCTTCTAAAAGAACAATAGATTTAGTCTGGTTCACTGAAAGGCCAGCAGCCCTACAGAATAACTCAATGAAAACTTTAATCTTCTTCCACTCTTCTAAACTTGTCGATGACATGATGAGGACGTCATCCACAAAAAGAAAATGCAATATTTTAGTCCATCTTGAAACTTTTATACCTGAGATCAAACCTTTCGTCGATGCATTCTTCAATAATAGACTGAGCCCCTCCATCATAAGAATGAAGAGAAGAGGGGGCAATGGGCAGCCTTGACGAACCCCCCTCTCACTTCTGAAGAAGCTTGTAGGCTCTCCATTTACTAAAACAGTGAAGGATGAAGATGTTACACAAGCCATAATCCAGTTTGTCATCTGAATGCCCAATCCCACTTTGAGAAGAATCAAACGAAGTTGAACCCAATCAATACAGTCATAAGATTTTCATAAATCAAGATTTAGAACAAGATCTTTCATCTTCTTCTTCTTAATGCTATGAATACTTTCACTAGTAGTCCCAATAGCATCTTGAATGTGTCTTCCTTGTAAAAAACCCAGTTGCTTGGGAGAGATAAACCTGGACAAAAACAGTTTTAATCGATTTGCAATTAATTTTGAGACAACCTTGTAACATAGATTACAAAGCGAGATAGGGCGAAAGTCGTCAAAAGACCTTGGATTATTTGACTTTGGAATTAATGTCAAAAAAGTAGAATTTAGACCACCCAAAATAGATCCCTGTCTTCTAGACTCTTCAATCATTGCCAGAAGGTCCTCCCCAATCAAGTCAAAGAACAAAATGAAAAAGTTTGAAGTCCACCCATCCAGGCCTGGACTCTTTTCCTTCTTGAAATGTACAAGAACATCTTGCAATTCTTCTAAATAAACTGACAAAACAGAGTGGAGGACTCCTCTTCATCCAACATCTGTGTGAATAGCTCTATGACTTTGCATTGATCGTTGATAATCGATGGAGTATCTGGTTCCTTGTAGAGAGTTCTAAATTAGTTCACTGCCTCTTTTTTAATAGCTTCA
The DNA here is from genome assembly GCA_000966675.3 of Picea glauca. Lineage (NCBI taxonomy): Eukaryota > Viridiplantae > Streptophyta > Pinopsida > Pinales > Pinaceae > Picea > Picea glauca. The sequence continues at coordinate 246,791 of JZKD02S0248264.1, forward strand.
TGCTCACTAACCAAAACTACATCTCCTTATTCGATCCCCCAAATATGACTTTTAATCATGTTATGACTTTCCACCTTATGAAAGTATCTAGTGTTATTATCCCCACTTGATAACCAAAGAGATCTGCTTCGAATACGCCACAGCTCCTCTTCACTCCTAAGAATAGTATTCCTTTCAGACTCACTTTGTTTTAAAGAGGATACGGCAGCATGATCGCTTGGGTCACCTACCAATAAATCGATGAAAGTTTTAATCTCAGATTCTAGAGATATCAATTTGGATTTTTTTTTCGCTTGATTCTCTTTATTCCAAAACCTTGTAACTTTTTTTAGGACATGTAACTTCCATAACAGTCGCCTCTGATTGTTCTCTTCCCTTAGGAACAATGGATCCGTCCACGTCATATAAACAAGGTCCACGAACTCCTTCTTATTGAGCCAATCAACATTAAACTTGAACAGGAATCTCTTATATTTCGGGGCCTGTTCCATTTGAAAAACAATTGGTGCATGATCTGAAATGAAAGGAAATTCAACCGAGGACTGGTAAATACCAACTTCTAAAAGTAGATATTCAACAACAAAACTTGATAAGTTGTAGTAACAACAAAACAGGGGTGAAAACTTGACATTGAGACAAAGTATGGAAACATCAATGAAATAGCATCATGTTGTAGTGCAAGAGCATACATTGAGGAAGAGAACATATAGAACAAAGTACAAGGTAGGAGGGAAGTACTATAAAGTCATTATAGATGGTGGTAAATTGGAAAACATGGTTGTTGTGTATGTGGTTTAAAAGTTGAATTTGACATATCAGAAACAGTCACAGTGGTACATGTTGTTTTGGTTTCAAAATGGGTACAAGTTATGTTGATAAAGTAGTGTAGGGTAACATTTAATAGAATAGAGTACTAGGATACTATGCAATGTTTTACCCATGGTTGTTTGCCATTTGTTATTGAGAATTCCATGTAGTTATGATAGGAGTGTAAATCACAATGGTGAAAATAACGCCTCACCTTCTCCAAGGACAACAAGAGATTTTAGCTATTCTCTGTTATTCTTATAGAGGATGAAGAGTCGACAAAGTATGGTGCAAATAAATTTTCCTACATTGTTAATTTAGAAGTTTCTAAGTATGGTGCAAAACATAAAGGAATGTTATTCCTTGTTCGTAAATAAAGTGTAGAAGCATGTAGATTTGAAGGTTTCTTCCAAAGTAAGAAAGTTGTTGGAATAGAGAGAGACAATGTGAGAGGATTCACTAGATGGATTACCATTGAAGAGGAAAACAATTCATAAAATAGATTTGATTTTAAGAATGGATTTCCAAGCTAGGTTGGGCACAAAATAAGTTCAATGGATATCAAAAAATAAACTAAGTAGGTTGTTAATCCCTAGACAAAGCCCCATGCTAAGTAAAAAACCCCTTATTAAGCCCCAGATATTAAATTATTACATTTCTAGAACCCTTCATTGTACTCTTTCATTATAATTGTACCCTTTGTCT
>JZKD02S0248264.1:250685-266181 GCA_000966675.3 Picea glauca
AATGAACGGTCCAGATTTACAATGAAATTACAATATACTTTTACAAGGCAATTTTTGCTTCGGGGGCTTCGCCCCCGAACCCCTGCTTGCCCCCAGACCCCCCAGCCGGGGGGATGGACCCCCCAGACCCCGCAGAGGGGGTACCCCCCCTTTGCACTCCCCCACGTGGAAGAGTGTACATACTTCTGGGGTGTAAATACTTCATGGGGTATAAACACGGCTGAAAGAAAGGACCTATGAATCCGGAAGATAATCAGGCTCCACAACCAACAATTTCTCCATGATTTCCAGTGAAGCATCGTTTAGGGCTGCTATGATGAAGTCAAAATCATCGGTAGTGAGCACAATCTTCATCTTGGTCATGGTGGCTTTTGATTTCTTCTGGGAAGAAGGTTTCGGGGGAGAAACCTTCCTCTTCTTTAGGGGATCAACCTCATCTCTAGGCGGTGTTACTTCACCTGGCTTCTATTCATCTCCTTTAGCATTTATTTCTTCTACTTCATCATCACACCCTCGGCCAGGTGATACTGAAGTAGTCTTTACTGAGGCGTTGCTTAAATCTTGGACCTCTTCATTCTTCTTCGTTCTACTGGGTCTGGGTGTATCATGTTCTTTCTGCATGGTTTCTGGGCTATCAGGGTCATACATCTCTGCAAGGTTTTCTAGAATAAGGAGGTCTCTCGACCAGTCCTTAGTGATCTCCTCAAGGTCCTCTTTTGTGAGTTTGTAGTAGGACTGAAGATGCTCCTTATGTTGATCTACTCGTGTTGTAAGGTAGATGAAGTCTCGATATGTACAAAACTTCATCAGGGTTCGGAACCTCTATAGGGTGTTCGAAGTCATGCGAGGTTCAAATTCGATGGCTCTCTTTAGCTGAAGGTAATAGGTGTGAAAAACAGTGTTCGACTGCCACTGTTTGTTCATATCACTCGAGTACCAGAGTGTGGTGAACTTCACAACAAGCGGCTTGAATGGTTCAATATCCAGGAAGGTCACACCCTCCGGCATATCCCAAGAAACAAAGGCAATGAGGATCAGGAGCCAACTAAAGTGAAACTGGTAGCCCTGATCCTATGCTTCACGACAATCGAGTTCCAGCTGATTAACTAAGTACTTCGCCCAGTTCATCTGTAGACCTTCCACGCACTTCCTTGTGAGGTCAACGACAAAGCCTGTGACCTGCGTAGGTCTATTCTTCCTTACTAACTTTTCGGCTATGAGCTGGAAGGCTAGGTGTACTGCACCATTCTGGATGGAGACTACCTTGTAGCCTCACGTCCCCTTTTCAACATCGTCGTATGTATCCTTGATATTCTGTGCTAGTGCGCAATCTGTGGCTTTTCCTGGATATAACTCTTGTGGGTCAAGTCCTTGCATACTTAATCCTATGATCCTATGGATCAACGTTGGATCGACTATGATACAATGGTCTAGCCATAAGTAGCCGCCATGGTAACATGAAAGCAATAGCTTGACACAGGCGTTGACTTCCTGGTGCCTTCCAAAGTGTGGGATTTTCATTACCTTTAACAAGGTGGACTGTGCAAGGCTCATCGTCCACGATTGGGGGATTATCTTTGAGTTCTTCCCCTTCATCTTGGTCAGGTACTTATACGGGGCGAGCATACTATAGTTCTTGCGATCTCCGAGGTTGAAGTCATTGAACTTCAATGCTGCGATCTTGTCCTGTTGTGCTCGAACTGCGTGTATCCCCTTTGTGAGGTATGCAGTAATCATGGAGTACTCGAAGTCTCTTGGCACACTATCTCAGCTCACCACACCAGTCAGAGGCGGGATGCAGTCGGGAAATATGGACGGGATCAACTTTTCATTTGCTAGGTCATAGCTATGTTTGGTTCTCTTTTTCATTGATGGTTGGGATGGTCCAGCTCCATGAGCAGTCAACGAAGAGGCTCTCACTCCTCTCGTCGATGATGCTTGTACACCCAAAAACATCACTCTTTCAGACATGACTCTCTCAGTCATGAGGTCGATGAGTACTTCCTTCGCAGATTCTTCGAGTGTGTTAATTTCTTCGGACCTACACGCCCGTGGTTGGATATCTCAGGTTCGAAGAGTAACTACTCAATGCAATGGGATATATGGAAATAACGTGATGATCACTGTGAAAAAACAACTATTTTGTGGGCTTTGATAGTCACGGCTGGAAAAAGTGTTCTCATTGTGTGGCGCGACAGGATAAATAGATAACTTGACAATGGATCCCTTGCAACGATTGAGAAGCCTTCATTAACGTAGTTATGTTCGTTATGGCGCAGTCCCAATGGTCTGGTGGCAAAATTTTTGACCATAAATTCCTTTCTACCCATTTGAATCGTCGGTCGAACGGATATATTGTTCCCAACGGCTATATTGCTTCACCATGGCAAAGTGCCATGTGACGGTGTTCTGATATTCCGGTGAAGTTCCAATTTTTCAAATTTTCCTTCTGCAAAGTTCCCTCGGGAACCTTCTGTAAATTTTCGATCTTATCTCTCTTCTTACCTAGTTTTTTATCCTTCTTTCCAGTGATCTTCGTCTCATAATTCCTTTTTCCATTATGATTCTTATCTTCTTCTAGTAAAGTAACTTTGCGTTGGTGAGATTATTTCCTAGAAATCGGGGGTAATAATTCATTTGTATCTGGAATAGGTACTTCAGTCTTTTGTAGGTCTTCTGGTGTTCTTCCCACTTCGACATCCAAGTCTCTGGTTTTAAATAGCTTTGCTTGGTTCTCCTGTTCTTCAATCAAGTGTGCGATCCTCCTAGTCATGAAATCTTTCAACTCTTGCTTCTTTTGTTCTAAGACTTATTCTTCTTTCCTTTTGGTCTGATCTCCTTCAATCCAAGGTTTTCCTAGTAACATAGAAAATGGAGTGTTGTTCTCAATAAATTTAACAACTTCAAATTCTTCCTCCGTCGAAGTTCCATGAGCACTCGTAGATATCTGGGTAAGTCTTCCACATGGGGTTATTATCTTTGCTCTGAATAATCCTATTCCTCCCAATGAAGGAATCATAGCAGGCTCCCCTAAAAGTTCCCAAGTTCTTTCTGTCATGATATTCACCTGTGTTTCCTCATCCAGAACACAGTCAATGTCGAAGTCTCCTATTCTTGTTTCAATGCACTCTTTTTCTTTGAAKATCTCTGACAAGCTGACATGTCAGTGGTCATTCAAGGTTTCTTTCATCTATAGCAATACTTTTTCTGATTCTTTCTAGGGTTCTTCCATAATCTCAGTTTCTGGATCTACCTTAGGGTTTTCTTGGTTCATATTCATTCTTTCAAACTTAGTAATCATTCTAGGGAAATCCAATACTTCATGGTCCATAGCTTTGCAACAGAGGCAACTAAGTATTCTACCAGGGAATTCCTTATCTAGATGTCCCAGTATTCTGCAACTGTAACAAAGGGTTAATCTTCTCTTTCTCTTAAATGATCCCCAACCTTTCATGTACTGTGCACTAGGATCATGGTAGCTAACCTGCAAAAAATTATTTCTAGGATCCTGCATCCATTTGTTAGTCCAAACATTCTATCTATGCATAGGTATAACATACCTTTCACTATTCTTATCAAATCTACTCATATCAAATATTCTTTCTTCTATCAGTGCCCTATTTTTCAAGCTAGGACAAATCTTATCAAACATATCTAGATTCATACTTTAGAAACAAAAATTTCCACTAATATTATCTTCAGCAGAGCACAAAGCTTCCAGATCTAAAAATTTTCACTATTCTTACCTCTATCAAAGCACAAAGTGTTCAGATCTTACCTCCTTTCTTCAGATCGGACTTCTTTTCTTATCACAGATCAAGTAGAATACTACGCACTAGAGCGACATATCTATGCACAGAGCTTTCACAATTTTAGGTCATATCTTCTCACAAATATTATTTTTCCTCAGTTCCCAACAATCACAGTTTCAGGTTGGATCTTTGCACAAAGATTCTTCTTCCTTAGTTTCCAGCAATCACAGTTTCAGTTCTCGGCAACGGAACCATTTGTTGGCACAGGGGTAGACCCAGGGTTCAACGCTACAACAGCGCACCAACAAAACCCTAACTATCGACCCTTTTGGAAACACCTGCAAAGCAGATGAAGCCTCATCTAAGGTAGAGGCAGGGGTGGTTGTAGGACTCAGATGTCTTCAACCTTAGCTGGGACACAGATATGTGATTCTAACACTTAACAGAGCACTCAACAGTTAGCATTCACCAATATCTAGTCTTAGTTACAATGGAGTTAAACCCTAATTACAAAGTATCATAGTATTCATTCATATCTATGGTACTTAAGAACTAAGCATGCATACATAATTCAGATCTAATATCCATCCATATTATTAAGCACTAAGCATCAACAGATCTATCTATCATTCATCTATATTAAAGAACTAAGCAAGTAAACACATAAACATATCAATACATCACACAAAGCATAGCAAAACAGCATGTACGTGGTTCACCCCCACCCTGGGGCTACGTCCACCAACTCTACTCTTCTTTATTATCTTTGGTCAAGATTCTTACAGGCACATAGCATCCAAGTTATACTCCACAGAAGACAAGAGATCTGCATGCACTCTGCTAGATCCTCCTTCTTCTGGCTAGGGTATAGCACAAATCCTTCACACAATTTATTATAGCTACTTGCACTAGCCTTACAGCCTCACATAGTATGCATAAATCACTTACAACTCTTGATCACATAGATCCAACTCTAGCACTTAGCACATCGGCCTACTATGTCTTTCGATCTTTGTTCTCTCTCTTACATTGCCTAGATACTTATTTATACATTACAAAATAGGCCTAAACATGGGTAAACCTATGGGCTGACATCCCATACCCATTACATAATCCCGAATCCCAAAAAGGGACCTAAAAGGGGTCGAGATCCCACGATCTCCGCTTCGTCTTTCGCTATGCCTTCGACAGCCTGTCAAAGTCCCAAAATCAGGTCAAACATGACCAAGAATCCTCAAAACTTGGTCAAGGGCCAACACTATCATAGCATCAAACCTAGGTTTTTGTTGCTTCAATAGAGTCATCTTGGAATTTTCACTATAAAATGTTTTATTGGACGCTTTAGACAATGAAATTCATAGTTTAATTATGATACATATCAAATTACCTCTAATAAAAATTTCAGGTTTTGGGTCGTTATACTTTCATAGATATAGCCTATGGAAGGTAGGTTTTTTACTCATACTAAATTCAGTTTTAAACGAGTCATCTTGGGATTTTTTCTATAACTATTTCTCTGGGTAGTTTCAGATAGTGGAATGTTTTGAATTTTGAGGATACATGTAATAGTACAAGTTGTAAAAATTCCAGGTTTTGGTTCACTATACTTTCGGAGTTATAGTCCATGCAAGACAAGGTTTGTGAGTAATCATAAAATCAGTTATCTTGGAATTTTTGCTGTAATTTTATTTTACTAAAGTTTCAGAGTTTGAAATTTTCAAAATCCTCAGTGAAATACACGTGGAAAAAATTCCAGATTGTTAATCATTATATTTTATTATATATTGTGATCTAGGTGGATATTGGTGGCCACCCACCTATTCCACTAGCTTAAAAAACAGTTTTCCACCTTGGCAGTTTTTCGGGTTCCAAACTTTTGGGGTCGTTTTGAGGCCTTAAACGATAATTTTTTGGGTATTTGGGGCCCAAGTGACTTCCAAAGACACTCACTTGTGCTAGTCGAAAATTTTTCTTCTCGGTTAGGCCTTTCCAATGGGCTAACGTGCACCTAAAACGGAGATCGTATGCAAAAGTTAGGACCCTTGGAAGTTGATGTACTAACTTACCCAAATGGGGCCCACATGACTTTTGGTGCTTCATATCCTAGGGTTAGTTTTTTGGATGTCTAGGGGTTTTGACATTCATGTTTATTGTAAAATTCCTTCAAAGCCTCATTGTAACCATCTTCTTGTGAATGAGTGCAACTGTCACATCTCTTCTCAGAGATAAGTTGCCATCATTCTAGTAAGCTTGTTTTCCGTTGCATTTTATAGTTTCAACTTATTTCCTTATTGAATAGAAAATCTGTTTTACTGTATTTCTGTTGTTTTTTGTTACGCATCTTTTAATAATCTATAGTCATTTCATTCTTCTCATAAAATCCAAATCAGTGGTATCAAAGAGGTCCTTTCCTTGTGGTCTTAATGCATGTCCCCAATGAGGTCAAGGTACAAAAAAATTGGGTCTAGAGCTTGTTTATATTGAGGAAAAAATCTCTCGCATGCCCAAGCTACCTCTCATGGTAGGAGAAAATAAAGATGATGGGACAGGAGATCCTTTCAAAAAAATTCTTGAGTAATCCCTCATGAAACAGAGGAATGAGATGATGGATAGTTTCGCGCAAATCCTTCGACAGCTACCAACAAGCGACACATCTTCCTTGAGCGGAGGCGCCGCCCCCTTCAAGGTAAAAATCAACTTCGATATTCCTATATTTGAAGGTTAGATAGATGCAGATGTTGTAGAAAAGTGGTTGAATCTACTAGAAGGTTATTTTTATGTCCATAACTTTTCGAATAGAGAAAAGATTACTTTTGCGCTCCTCAAAGTCATTCCCCATGTCAAAGATTGGTGGGAAAATTTCTGTGAGCAAAAGGAAATAGAGGAAACCTCATTATTTATAGTCATGACCACATGGGAATCCTTCAACGATGTTATTAAGGAACAATACTACCCTGTCGAGAGTTATGACAACTTCTATACTAAATGGACCACACTGCGGCAAGAAAGAGACCAAGTAGTGCCAGAGTTCAAAAATATCTTCCATACCTTGTGCACCAAGCTAGGTATCAAAGATTCAGAGTGACATCTGGTGCTCAAGTATTGTGGTGCTCTACATAGATACATCCAGACTGAAATAAAATTTATGGACATCTCTTCCTTGGGCGCGGCCTACCGATATGTTGTCAAAATCGATTAGAAGCTCAAAAAAAAGACACAGCAATTTGGGCTTGGGAACCCCTCACAACAAAAGCCAAGAAAGGGTGGCCCCAACCCACAGAAAAAAGGACAAAGCAACGATGGAAAATATCAGGAAAACCAGTCCAAACTGCAAGAAAAGAATGACATAGGAAAGACAAAGAAAGATACTGGGAAGTGGTGTGACTTCCATAAGAGCCCTTGGCATAACACTACTGACTATCTCTCAAAGGAGTCCTTGGTGGCCGAAGTGAAAGCCTCTGAACTAGATGCGGGTTTTGATTCTAAGTCAGAACTAGAAAGGGGAAGATGGATCATTGACGTGAAACCCAGTGCCACCATTGCTACCACCAATCTCCAACCTAGTGAATCAGACAAGCCAGAAGAAGGAGACTGTCTCTTCCATTCACAGATGTGGGTAAAAGGCACCCCACTGCACTTCATCATTGATAGCAGTAGCCAAAAGAACCTCATCTCAACAGAGGTCGTCAAGCGACTGGCCCTGTAAGTTTTAAACTTGTGAAGTAAAGCAATGCATATAGATTATTAAGAAAAACATAATTTAATCAATGGCTCATACACATAGTACACAAAGATTTACACCGAAAACCCTCAATCGAGGAAAACCTCTCTTATGTTCATTATATTGAATTTAACCATTCACCATACAATACATACAATGTTTTTAGGTATTTCGTAGATACCAAAACCCTAATCCCTTAATCCGAGATTAATTTGGAAAACCGCTAAAAATAGAAAAAACCGCCCAAAAAAAAACATTTTGGGGCGCTACGCGTAAGCAAGGGGGGCAGGTATGGCCCCCCTAGGACCCCCCTAGGAAGCACCCGATGCACATGACAAAAAAAACGTTACTAGAGGGATCGTCAGACGAAGTTGTCAAATCTGACGCACCCATGCAAAGAATATAACACATACCCAATAGACCATGCCAACAATGTTTCACCCACAACCCTACACCATTGGATGGCTATGTCAAGGAAGCGATGTTCGCGTCAGCCAACAATGTCAACTATTGTACGACATCAATCCCTTCAAAGACAAGATAGTGTGTGATGTTGCTCCTCTAGAAGTTTGTAATGTTATTTTGGGCCAACCTTATTTATGGAAACGTCATGTTGTATATAAGTCTAGGCCTCATAGTGTTATTATTACTTTGAATGGGAAATTGTATAGGATACCTGAGGCAATCCCTCCTAGTGTTATTTCCTTGATCTCTTCCAAGCAATGTTGGAAGGTCATCTCTCAGATCGGGAAATTTGTCTTCTTCGTGATTCACTCTCAAAGTGAGTGAAAGATTGCAGCCACATCCAGGGCTTCCACGTCCGATCTCTCCACACAACCAAAGCAAGATGATAAGGTTGTGGAAGAATACTTGGATATCTTCTCCTCTCTTACCTAGGTACGTCTGCACTACCAAGTCAATAATCCCATCGATCTGACCCCAGGAGCACCGCTACCCAATGGGCCAGTCTACCACCACTCTCTGTTAGAAAAAGAGGAGATCAAGAGGCAGATCCAAGAACTGCTCCACAAGGGGCACATCCATCCCAGATCATCGACTTTTGGGAGCCTGATCGTGTTGGTACAGAAGAAAGATGGGACCTGGCGACTCTGCATTGATTATCAGGCCCTGAATAAAATCACAATCCGAAACTGGTACTTGATTCCTCGAATCGATGACCTCCTTGATCAGCTCACAGGGGTCAAATATTTCAGTAAGATTGATCTGAAGTTTGGCTACCACCAGGTCCCAATAGAACAAATAGATGTATGGAAGACTACCTTCAATTCAAAAGAAGATCTTTTTGAATGGTTGGTCATGCCATTTGGTTTGAAAAATTCTCCAACAATTTTTATGAGGATGATGGACGATATCCTACGACCTTTCACAAATACTTTTGTAGTGGTGCATCTGGATGAAATCCTCATCTACAACAAGACTTGAGTGGAACACTTGTAGCATATTCAACAACTTTTGCACACCCTGCGACAACACAAACTATATGCAAACTTGGAAAAATGCTCCTTTGGCATGAATAGGGTCCATTACTTAGGCTAAATCATTGATCAGCATGGTTTTCATGTGGATCCAGCCAAGATCCAAGTAATTTCTGACTGTCCAGCCCCAACCACACTCACTAAACTTTGGAGCTTCTTGGGCCTCACCAATTTCTATCGCAAGTTCGTGTTGGGATTATCTCATATCGCATGGGTCCTCAGCCAAGTAACCAAGGGTGGCGGTAAGGAAAAATTTGTGTGGGGTCTATCCCAACAACAAGACTTTGATGAATTGAAGAAGTGCTTGTCCTCATCCCCGGTACTTTCATTACCAGACCTGTAGCATCTCTTTGAGATCGAAACAGATGTTTCAGACTATGTTGTGGGCGTCGTTGTCACTCAACACAGCCACCCCGTGGCATATCATAGTGAGACACTATCAGATGATGTCCGTAAGTACCCTACTTATGACAAAGAAATGTACTCCAATGTGCAAGCCTACCTCCAGTGGAGACATTACATTCTTGGGAAGGAGACAGTAATCCACATTGATCACAAGCCACTACAGTTCATGCAGACCTAAGGCAAATTGTAGAATGACCTCCATCAGAAGTGGTGAACATACTTACAACAATTCCACCTCAACATCAAGTACAAAACATGAATCACCAACCGAGTTGTTGCCTGCCTTAGCCGACCTCTAGTCGCGACACTCACCATGGTGCTAGACTCTTGCGGCCACGAGACCTCTGAATGGCCCCACCTCTACAAGACAGACCCTGACTTCTCCACCACCTACCAAATGTTGGTCTCCAACTTAGTGGTCGCTAATTTCCATCTCCAGGAAGGGTTCTTTTGCCATCTAGTCCATCTCTTTGTTCCATCAAGCGAGCATTCAAAGATGATTTGGGAAGCTCACTACAATTGGGTGGTAGGAGACTTTGGTATCGAAAATTCAATGGCAGTGCAGCATAAACATTTCTACTGGCCAAAACTTCGATAGGATGTCGAAAAGTATATCAGGTCCTACACCGCTTGCGCTATTTACAAACCGACCACTGAGAAATAGGGTCTATACACCCCTCTTCCTACTCCTAACAGGCCATGGGAATCCATCTCAATGGACTACATTTCGAGCCTCCCATCCACCAAGAGGGGAAATGACTGTGTTTTTGTGGTTTTTGATCACTTTTCCAAGATGGAAATTCTAACCGCCTACAAGAAGAAAATCACAGCAGAAGCCATTGCCAAGCTCTTCTTTGAACGAGAATGGGTACATTTTTGGTATCCCACAAACCATTATCTCGGACCGTGACAGTCGGTTCCTCAGCTCATTCTAGTCGATCCTCTGGTCACTGTTGGATACCAAGCTCACCAAATCCACTGCCTTCAACCCCCAGATAGATGGCCAAACTAAGGTCATCAATTAGATGGTCGTACATATCTTGTGCATGTACAATTAAAAACACCCCCGCACATGGGATTAGAGTCTTCCCTATGTCCAACATAGCTACAACCAAGCCCTGCATAGCTCAACTGGACACAACCCCTTTTAGGTGGGGTTGGGATTCCAACCATTTGGCCCCATGGATGTTTCACTATCCCTGGAGACCACCTCGACTGACTCATCCCCCGCTCCACCAGAATCTGAAAAAACCACCTAGTTCATTGAGCGGATCCAACACATCCGCCAAAAGGTTCAAGATATTCTACAAAATTTTAATGTCAAGTACAAGCAACGTCATGATCAACATTAGGTTCCACATAAGTTTTAGGTGGGCAACAAAGTTTGGTTGCATTTGTAGAAAGAACTCCTTACAAGTCCCCATCAGAATCTTCACCCACTCCGTTATGGACCGTACACCATCACCAAGGTTGTGGGTGACAATTCTTTTGAGCTCAACATTCCCCCCTTCCTTGGTCTGCATCCAGTCTTTAATGTGGCTCTCCTTCGACCATATTTCCCACCATTATTGGACACCTCAGAGATAGCAGAGCAGTTGAAACCAACATAGCTCAACCCTGACTGCATGGAACAGGCATCTAGTGATTAGATTGTGGACACATAGATCAAGGGCACTCGATAACAAAGGATCCATCTTTATCGAATCATCAAATCAAGGCAGCTCCTGCACCAAGGCAAGTGGCTCACCCAGGGCCAAATTCAACAGAAATTTCCTCATCTGATGGGGGAACTCAATGCAATGGAGAACATTGATTCCTAAGAAGGGAGGATTGATCCATGTGGATATCGGTGGCCACCCACCTATTCCACTGGCTTGAAAAACAGTTTTCCACCTTGGCAGTTTTTCGGCAGTTTTTTGGGTTCCAAACTTCTGGGGTCTTTTTGAGACCCCAAACTACATTTTTTGGGGATTTGGGGCCCAGGTGAATTCCAAAGGCACCCACATGGGCCAGTCGAAAATTGTTCTTCTCGGTTAGACCTTTCCAACAGGCTATTGTGCACCTAAAACGAAAATCATATGCAAAAGTTAGGACCCCGGGAAGTTGATGTACTAACTTACCCAAACAGGGCCCACATGAATTTTGGCGCTTCATCTCCTAGGGTTAGGTTTTTGGATGTCTAGGGTTTTTGAAATTCCTGTTTATTTTCAAATTCCTTCAGAGCCTCATTGTAACGATCTTCTTTTGAATGAGCGCAGTCGTCACATCTCTTCTCAGAGATAAGCCTCCACCATTCCAGCAAACTTGTTTTCCGCTGCATTTTACAGTTTCATCTTATTTTCTTATTGAATAGAAAACCATTTTTACGATATCTCTACTATTTTTTGTTAATAATCTTTTAATAATATGTATTCATTTCATTCTGCTCATAAAATCCAGATGATATTGCTAGTGGAAGTTAGGGTTTTTACACAAGTTATTTTCTAGAGATTTTAATATTTTTTTCCATGGTTAGCAAGGTCATTTTTTATATTTTTTCAGAGATGTGTTCTAGCATCTTGAAATAACACAGGATATGTCTTTAAGTAGGTAAAAATACATTTGGGGAAGAATACATGCAATAAATACACATGGTTTCACGTGGTTACTAGAAAGATATTGTTTCACATGTTGGAAACCTCTATAATCCATGTCGGTACCCCTTTGAGTAGTACCACATCAGAATGTACATGTAGATGGATTCTCACTTCCATGTACCTTTGGTTACATAGGAAGTCCCCTAGGTATACCTTAAACCAGCCTTAGATAAGATATTTAGTCGTTTTGTTGCTATAGTACACCAAGAAAAACACTTGGGGAGACCACTCTCTAGTACCTGGGCAGTCAGGTAGTACGGCTAAGGGCACAATTGAGCCTCCCTAGTTATCTCCCTGAGATATTGGGTTGAGTATTATTTTTGGACCTCATGCGTATATTAGAGAGCTATAACAACTAACACTTCTTTGTCCTTAGGACCCAATAACATTTTTTCATGGCCCCAGAGAAAGACCAAAGACTTACTTCACCAAATAAACCTCCAGAAAGCTCCTTTGTGACTCATCAAGAAGATGAGGAGATATAAAACCATATATCCAAATTGGATAGTCAAATCAATGGATTGAATGATAGGTTAGTGAAAAAGGTTGATTTGACAAATACTCAAATATGAATAGAAAGAAAGATGGAAGAATTGATGGAAAGGAAAAAGGATGAAAATAAGAAAGAGATGAAAAGAAATATGGATGAAAATAAGGAAGAAATGAAAATAAATATGGAACAAATGGAACATAATATTATGGAATCCTTAAGTGGGAGGTTCCCTAAAATTAATAAGGTTTTTGAAGGGACTCGTGAAAATAGAGGTAGTGTTCATGTTGAACAACTTTCCAATAATAAGAATTTTCTAGGGGGATTTAACTCCAATAATGAAGTTACTTATGGATGGTCTCCAAAAGGAGTGAACCTACCCAAGGTTGAACTAAAGAAGTTTGATGGAACATAGGTTTTTACCTAAGTGAACCAAATAGAGCAATATTTTAATGTGCATAATATTATGGATGATAAACAAAGGATTCACATAGCAACTTTTGAACTTTGAGATAAAACCATATCAATGGTATCAATGGGTAGTTAAAAGGAATCCACCTTCTTATCATTATACTTGGGGTTTATTTACAAGAGAATTAGAAGCACAATATGGGAAATTTTGGGAACATGACTACTTCAGTCAATTGACAAGAATCATGCATTTAGGTGATATTAAAGACTATAATTCAAAATTTCAAGTATTGGCGACAAGGGTGGATGACATAAGTGATGAAAATTTGTTGGAGGCTTACATGGGTGGATTAAAAAATACATTAAACATGAGATTTTCCTAAAATATCCTGGAAATATTATGGAAACTATGCAATTTTATCATCATATTCAAGCCAAGAATAAGGCTACACACAAGTCTAACATTGGAGCATATCCAAGAAGCATAGATCATTTTGGGGTTCATAAGACAACCATACCTCAACAGATAAGGTTGAAACCTCAGCAAATGGATGAAATAAGACAAACATACCATGTTTCAATTATGACAACAAGTACATTAATGGGCATAAATGTGGTGAGAAGGAAGTAGTCTATGTGGATTGTGAAGAGGAATAAGATCAAGAATTGGAACCATCACAAGATATAGATATAGAAGATACTACTCCACCAATATATTTTCATGCATTGGTCAACATTAGTACTCGAAAAACCCTCAATATACAAGGATACATCAAAAAGAAAAAGGTAACAATGTTGATTGATTATGGTAGTACCCATAACTTCATCAATTACAAATTAGCAAAATATCTCAATTGCTTTGTATTTCCAGCACCATAGTTTCAAGTAATGATTGTAGATGGAGGTACCATAAATTGTTCTGGGAAGTGCCATAGTATTAAGCTCAGTATGGGGGATTATTTTTTGGATAATATCATGATTTCCATCCAAATGGGTGGTGTTGATTTCGTATTAGGGGTCCAATGGTTACAATCATTGGGAAAAATGGCCCTTAATTTTCAATCTTTTTTCATGAGATTTTCCTTAGAAGGAAAGGAAATTGAGCTTAGAGGTATCCAAAGGAAACCCCCTAAGTTGATAAGCTCTAATAGCATGACACAATTCCTCAAAAAGGGACACCATGGTGTAATTACACAATTGTGCTCACTAGATATTCAAACATATATATCTTCTACTCGAGTGGATCTCAAAATAGTTATCAACAACTATTCCAAGGTATTTGGAGAGATTCCTAAGGGTCTTCCACATACTCGGTATCATGACCATGATATTAATTTGCAACCAAGAAGTGTACCACCTAACATTAGGCCTTACAAGTATCCATATGCATAGAAGAGTGAGGTTGAGCGTGTGATCCAAGAAATGTTAGAGGTAGGCATCATTCAACCTAGCCAAAGTTCTTTCTCTTCACCAGTACTAATGGTTACGAAGAAGGATGGTTCATGGTGTATATGTCTAGATTATAGAAATCTCAACAATATGAACATCAAAGATAAGTTCCATGTTCCTGTCATTGATGAATTATTAGATGAATTGCATGGATAAATTTTCCTTACAAAGTTGGATCTTCGTTCGGGATATCATCCAATTAGAATGAGGAAGGAAGACATTACCAAAAACAACCTTTAGAACACATGAAGGTTATTATGAGTTTTTGGTTTTTCCATTTGGACTTACTAATGAACCTTCAATGTTTCAAATCTTGATGAATTCTATTTTCAAACCCTTCATTAAAAAAATTATGTTAGTATTTTTTGATGACATACTAATCTACAACAAATATTGGAAAGAGCATGTACAACATGTTGATAGAGTATTACAACTTTTGGAAGAGAAAAACATTTATGAAAATCCTTCCAAGTGTGCCTTTGGGGTTCAAGAAGTAGAATATTTGGGTCATATTATATCTCATGAAGGTGTAAAAGTGGACCCTAACAAAATTAAATCTATGAGGGAATGGCCAATTCCCAAAACCTTGAAGAAACTTAGAGAATTATTGGGATTGATAGGCTATTACTACAAGTTTGTCAAGCACTATGGTCAAATAATGACACCTCTAACAACATTATTAAAGAAGGAATCATTTTCTTGGACTCAAGAACAAGGAAAATTTTAGGGGCTATGTTGAGTCGCCAAAGTGTCATCTTTTTACCAACATTTTCACTTCACTTTCACTTCACTTTTAACCATATTTCGCTTTCCCACACCCTTACATAAACCATTTTCATGATTACATGGGTTTTTGACATATTATTTTCCAATGCATCTATTTTAGTGTTTTTGAGTGAATTTATGATTAAATATTGGAAAAATGACATGTTTACACTTATATATGAAAGTGGGATGAGTTTCATGATGTTTACAGGTGTATTTGAAGACCATCAAGCCTCAAATTCGAATCCTCTTCAAACCCTTTGAAGATTTGATAAGGATTTGGAGATCTACTCAAGTATCTTGGATGGAGATTAATCATGAAGAAAGATTTGTGAGAGGATTTGTAGAGATATCACTTGATAGGTGTGAGC